>JALPSE010000104.1:46991-71223 GCA_030558545.1 Bipolaris gigantea
CTGGAGCGGGGATGAACTCCAATGTCAAGACAGGAACAAGTATGCAAAAGAAAATGAATCTACTTACCAAGCCGACACCGTGGACTTCCATGGATTGCTGCGAAAATTGGTGTGAGATTGTGAGTAGGTCGCGGGCGATCTCGATCGGGTACTTGAATGTGAGCGGCACGTCATTCGAGACGCTGCTTACGAGCCCTTGACAAACACTGAGTTGCCAGGTCTGCGACTTCAGCCACTGCTGGGTGATACGGATTTGCACCTCTTGCGCCTCGCTGCATTCAAAGTATGCAGGTACGGCCTCTGAAAGCTGCGCTTGCACCTGCGTTATCCATGCAGCGCTCACATGTGTGTTGTGTACTCGATTCCACAGGTTGATAAAGGTATCGTCGATAATCTTGAACATGTTGATCATGAGCTCCAATCCAACGGCAATTGGCCGATCCGTGGGTACTTCATCTAATTGAGGAGGATGTATGGTGGGATATAATGTGATGGGTCGATGTTTGTGTAGAGCGTAGGTTCTGTCAAATTGTTAGAAGAAGAAAAAGAAAAGAGGAACAAAGGCAGAAAAGTGCAGAGCGCGTGTGGGCATACCGTTCGGCGATGAACAAAAGCCAGTAGAGAACGCGCTTTCGGGATACATCCAAGGGATCGTGTTTGTACGTCTCCTCATCATGCATGCCCAGCAGTTGGGCGTGTGTTGTGGCTTCCCGGAGATATGTCCAGGCTGTGTTCTCTCGTGCCAGTCCAAAGTAGCAGCCGCTGTAAAACCACGAGGTAAGCACGCTCGTATGCGTGGGGTTTTCGCGGTGGTCGTAGCCTTGTCGCACGCGGACTGATTCTTCTAGCAGTATGTGACCAACACCGACATTTGACATGTGAGCCATCTCTGGACGAGGGAGCACGCTGACGGGCGGCTTGTGGTTGGCCTGAATCATGACGTATGCACACAGCGCAACAATCATACAGTAGGATTCAGTGGAGCGGTCCATGCCCACGGCTGCTTCCTGCGCCCTTTGGCGGTGCAGGACAGGCTCCGAGGGGTAAACATGGTTGAAGAAGTATTCTATGCAGCTCTCGACGAGAGCGGGAGGTAACAGGCCTTGGGTGCGGGCAAAGGTGGCGGGCAGTGAGCGTCCGTCAAAGCCGAGATCGGTTGGGTAGCCAGCAGCGAGCTGAGCGTTGCGCTGGGTTTCGCGGAGTTCAGAGAGGACTTTAGCGCGGCTGCCCTTGGGGCCTTTCTTTTGCGGGATGGCATTGTAGGTGCATGCCAGGCCGGCAGAAACACAATTCTTGCATGGCGCGGTGCCTTCTCCGATGCATTTGACCTTTCTTCGGTGGCAGCTGTACAGGGCGGCAGTGTGAGTGTGGTAGCATCGAGGTTGAGTGTACCGACGGTACGTACCTATCGCAGGCTCGCTTGACCGGAGCAGTCGAGGTAGGATTGGAAGCCATGAGGGAGTGACAAGCTAGTGTGGGAACGTCTCGTCATCTACTTGATGAGGAATGCAGTCGCCGAGCGGATCCGCTGGTTCCTTTTAGTACAACAGACATGTTGCGCCTACATTCGGGGAGATACCGTAGAAGGTTCCTTGTGTCATTGTGCTTGAATGAACGCTCATTCGCACCTGGTTAACCTGGACGACTGAAGAGCCCAAGCGTCCAAAGTGCATATTAGACTCAACTAGTTAGCATCACTGGACCAGCCGGGATGGGGCTGGAGGCTTGCGAGTCCAATGGCCTAGCCTGGAGACGCGGCCTGAGTCCCTGGTTCCACGGGCTGGGGAAGGAGTCTGCAGGGCAGCGCGTCGGAAGCCAGGCTAACGCTTACCACACGGCCGCAAGCCATGGGCTTAGGCGGTCTGCTGGCCGGACCATGCTTGGAGAAACATCCCAGGCTGACCGCTGGGCATGTGGCAGCGATGGCACGGTCGGTTCCTGCCAGCGACGGGAGCTTCATGTTAGCGTCATTTTAGGCCAACCCGTAACTGGCCGAGGTTGCCCCGCTGGGCAAGTAGCCCGTAATGGATGCCCTGAGTTGTTGCGATATTTTCCCCGAACATCGAGAAGGCTCACGTCGCGGCATCAAAAAGGTGCTGAGCCCCCAGGGCCTGTCTGTACACAGCCCAGCCAGCCCTGGCTCCTGGGCCCTGGGCCCTGGTCCCCGGCCACCACCACCGCGACCACCATCATCACCGCCATAGACGCTCTGCCCATCCCCGCGCAAAGGGGAACGTCACAATCTCATTTCGCCGTGGGGGTGTCAGGCGCTGCCCAAGTGCCTAACGAGAAACATAGGCTGAAGTTAGAACTGGCCACCTCACTCCCTGACTGATGAGCCCACGCCCGCTGCTTGGGCAGCGTCCGTACAGTGGGAGGCACACGGGGTGATAACGCCGACAACCGACGCCTTGCTCCAGTGTCGAGGTTGTGTGTGTGTGTGGCGACATGGGGGCCGTCGATACTTGCCGCAGTTATCGTCATGCAACCCAACCATTCCACGTAGCTCAAAACCATCTGACATGGAGACACGCTCGAGTGTGCTGGACGTGTGCGTCGTCGTGCGTAGTGGGAGTGCGTAGTGCGTAGTGGGAGTGCGTAGTGCGTAGGAGCAGCCATGAGTCGATCGTCTGTGTACGCATCAGACGAGGTGCTGCCGTCCACCCAGGCGCCGCAGCCCTCGCCTCTCGTTTGGTAAAGAAGCCCGGCAAAGATCCTTGATGGGCATAGCCAGCCGCCGGGCGATGGTCAGGTCTCATAGGGTCGCCGCATTCCGTTGCTAGGCGTCGTTCGAATACTGTTTCTCTCTGTCTGTATAGTACGGGACTGCGGACCCAAAAAGGTCGGCCGCGCCGCTGCGGCGCTCTCCTCATAACTTATACCTTCTTCTCTAAAGGGCCTTTTGCGGTCTCCACCGTCCGAATCGCGACATTCAAGCTTCCGAGATGCTGCCGGCAGCGATCAAAATTGGTGCAGTACCGTTGAGACCGCGAATGGGAGACGCTGGACCCGCCTCCAGAGGTAGTGCTGCCACCGCCCGGTTACGTTTACGCTAGACGTCACGGCGAATAGAATTTGCAAAAGGCGCGAGAAGTCCTGAAAAAAAACCGCCTGCATTGTGTAAGTACAGTTGCATGTGGGTATCGTCATGGTGTTGAGGCTTTGTAGATCCGGGGAACTGGGGAACTGGCGGACATGTACCTCCTTCGCTCATGCTTCGCTAGCGGCTGCGCCCGTGGTAGAATTCGTGATGCTTGGCACCTCCTCCGCGGAGCCCAACGTCACCCGTTACTCCTCTACACACTGCCCCCTTGACAGTCCAAATATCTCGGTCTGCAATCCAAGGGCAGTGGCCCGCTTTCGGACGGTCCAACCCAGGCTACTCGGCTCACTGCCGCTTCATGCTGCCATTGTCGCCCCGCATGGCTGCTAGCATTCCAAAACATCGTCTCATGATCGTCTTGAACCCCTTCACCACATGGTCGATGTGCTGTAAGGGTATGCATTGCTCGACAGGCGAGTCATGAACGGGAGGGAGCGTTGGAACCCAAATATACGCTGTCACCTATGAATAGCAGTGACATTGCCGCGTCTCCTTGCTTGACATGCATCAGCCGCCTTGCACTACACCGACCACTCATATCCTCGTGTCATCCCAGGATCGGGCAATTTATAGTTCCAGGCGAACCCTCTCCGTACTGGCAGCAGAGGTATATTTAATCCGTGTCGTTTGTGACAATTTCTTTTCAAGCGTGCTGTTTTCTTTGTCCGTACAACCATCAATGACTGGATTCCGGTCACCAATAGACGCTACACACATATACACACACACGACTGTGGTGGGCACTTTTTTAATGTTAGCCCTAGCCAAAATATCACTTCCCCAGAAGTAAACTAGACTAGTCTGCAACTTTCAACCGCCTCAATCGCGGAAACAGCTCCGTCAAGACAAGTGTACTTTGCAGTTCAACGCTCATACACAAACGATCCCCCCAGCTTTGCAAAGTCCTGCTGTCTTAGTCTTAGGCTTAGCGAGCCTGTCGCGTGTATGCCACGCAAACCCCTATCTCATCAGCCACCAAGCTGTTACATCAAAAAGTTTCTTGTGTGTAGTGTAATTACATGGCTCTGCACTGTTTCATATGAACTCATTAATACCACCGAGATATCTCAGGCTACGTCATAGTCGTATGAGAGATCTGCTGCAGAAACTCCTTCTTCACCGCTCCAGAAGCCTTCGGGACTGCCTTCCCATCTCCGGTGCTATTCTGCTGTGCTCGCCGTTACTGACCGCGCTGTAGACTCCAAAATAAGATGCTACAGTCTCCATCTTGGCGCAGAATACTCCATGGATTGTTATACAAATAGAGTTATACACGGGTAGTCGCAAGAGGACTAACCTGTTTCCTATTTTGGTCTTGCCTCCGCTTCGTATTTTGTGATTAGTTATTCAACGTGTTCCATCGTCCAAGATGGCGGCGGGCCGACCCTTTGGCGAGAATATTAAAATAGGGTTCGGATGATGACATTGAATACCCCTGTGAGGATCAACAAGAGAGTGGGGTATGGTCTTGAAGGATGGAAACGCAGTAACCGAGGCGGATGATGGCGACAAGACTGATGGATGAGGAGCCGGTAGCCAACAAAGGGTCAACAACTTTCTCAGGTTGAGTGGTAGCAAAGAGACGAAGACGACCGAGGCAGGGCTATGAGCACATGTACGATATAAAATGGGGCTCTCACACGTCTGAATACCGCCAACCAAGCACCTTTTCTAGCATCTCCTTTTCAAGTAAAATATACTGTATTCAACCTAAACTGTATGCACGCAGCATCTGTGTCTACGCCGCCCACCCCTTACAGAGAGCAGTGGCCCGACATGAAATGACAAGAACAAGCGATCGCAGAATGAAGTACCAGACCTTATCAGGACTTTGACATGCTAATCGACATGGTCTGAGCCAACAAACAACACAATCTACCCTCTCTTCTATGCTCCCAGGCCACACGCTCGCACTCATTCCCTTCAGGTGCAAGTGACAAAACCTCACACTATCAATACCTACCCATGCCTAATCACAAGTCAAGAACCAAGCTGCATGACGCATCATCTGTGTAGCAATATAACCAATGGTATTTTACACAAAAAAAAACCAACCAACTAATTCAATCTTTGAGCAAGTGCGCAACGTGTGGCGCCAATGGATCAAAAACAACCGCTCAATCATACAACGTGCCAAAGGTCACCTCTCCCTCCCTTTACATACATACATACATACACAATCATGACGCTAGAAAGCAATGCAGGTCGCACACACACATACATGTCTGTCGTAAGCGACTACTCCCTTTTTTCACGTCTCATTTCATGCAAAAAGAATCAACAATTAGGAGAACTCAACCCGACTCCCGCCTAGCCTAGCCTGTTTGGCCTGAGCTCTTTCGGCTCTCCGTCTACGCCTGTTGGTGTCGTAGTTGCTAAGATCCGTCTCGGTGCCGTGGACTTGAGTGCCCGGAGGACTGCTTAGGACGGTATCTACTGCACCTGGCATTGGAGGTGGGGAAAGATTGCTGGGCCCGGGTTGATCATAAGCTCTGGATGGGCCGGCAGGAGGTGGGGGAATGGTGGCCTCGGGCATCCGAAGAGGTGTTGAGCCAGGCATTGCGGGCGGAGGAGGCATTCCAGCTTGTTGTGCCATCTCCTGCGCCTGCGCCGCTTCCATGGCTTCAGTCCTGCGCCAGCGGTCGCCACCGATACCGCTCAATGAACTAACACTTCCAGCGCGGTTCTTTCGTTGACGATCCTTTTTCCTTGCCTCACGCTCGGCGGCTGCCTCCTCTTCGTTGAGTCGTCGCAAAGTAACATGGCGTCCGTCGTTGTGCATCTTGACTTTGACAGACACAGGGGGAGATGCAACATCGTCTCTACTGCCTCGGCGTCGATGCTTGGATGGTGGCGCTGCCGAGATGACGGTGCTTCCACCAGCTGCGTCGCCCGCAGTGCGACGTCGTTGATGATGACGGCCTCCAGGCGAGTCGTAAGCTTCTGATCCAGAGTCTGACAAGACACTATAGACGCCTGCGCGAGGGGGTCGATGAGGATTCACTGATGGCGTGACGGTAGACTCCATGGGCGGACGAGCTACGGAGGGTGTGATGCCGGTGATATCGCTGTCTGAAAGTATAGTCGATGGAGGTCGTCCGCCCCTGCGCGGGGGAGTGCTATCAGCACCATACTTTTTGCGGCGTTGGCTGTTCATGCGAGCGATGCGTTCCTCTTCCAAGTCTTGCTCCCTCATTTCTTCCACATGCTCGTCCTCCCTCTTCTTGCTGCGTTTGCTCAGAGAGTGCTTGAGAAAGCCGAATACACCAAGAGTAGTGACTCCCTCCTTCAACCCGTAAGACCGATCCTTGGGCCTCATGTCGGTCTCATCGCTGAAGCTGGTCCGACTATCGAAAGAGTCTATAGATGTTACACTTCTCGTTTGGCGGTGGTTCGATCGCAGGTTGCTTCCAGTCATTGCCGACACCTGGGTGTCACGTTCTTCGACACGACGCCAGTCGTCTCTACGATTTGCTGGAGATCCGGGGGCGCGTCCTTCTTCTAGCCTTGAAATGTCGGTCTGAGTGACCTCAGAAGGGCCCAATCCGCGGCTGTAGCTGAAATCGCTCCCCGTCTCCGTTGGAGGGCGCTTTTCTTTACTGTTAAATAGCTTTTTGACAGCGAAGATGCCTCCAACGGCAGCTCCAGCTCCGATAAGGCGATCTTTCCAAGTACTTCCTTTGTTGCGATCGGCACCATATTTTTCATCGCTGAGGTACGATTCCGTAAAGTCAGAAGCGGTGACACGAGAGCGGGAATCCCTTCGGGAGCTAAGGACTGTTCCACCGTGTCGGCTGCGGGTCCGGCTGCGAGATCTCCCTGAACCCAATGCAGCTAAACCTGCCCCTGTTGCTCCTGCTGCTGCAACCCTTCCCACACCAGGGCCCCTGCTTCGGCGACTGCGTCTGGTACTGTACGAGCGATCGGTTATATACGTGCTACGATCATCAAAGTCCAATTCTGGCTGGCTCCTGTACGACAGGATAAAGTAGAGGATCACCAGGATAAATGTCCAGACGGCGAAGAGTATAAACAGAACCAGTGGCGATCCGTACAGGGTTAGACCTAGCGGAATCTGCGCAATTCCGAGCAGTGCAATGGCTCGTCCTAGCCATTGGTGAATCTGCAGGGGTCAGCAATGTGTCATGCTACTGTCTGCTGTATAGCATACCATGAGCGTGAGAGGAATTTTGTATCTCTCCTTGCCTTTTTCTAGTCTGTGGATAACCGAGCCACCGAAGGCTTGGACGACGACAAGAGCGTACAAGGCTATGCCGATGCCATGATGCGGGTTGGTTAGAGACCTCTCAAGACCCACGGCTTGGAAGGCACAGACAATGGCAGCAGTCGAGAGGAGTACTGCGGAGACCTGCAGCCAGATGTGGAATCGCAAGGCAGTACGCGGGTTCCGGTGGTAGAAGCTGGCCATAAAAATGGCAGCAGGGATTGCGAATAAGAATGTGGCTACTGCTAGTACGCCGTGGGCGGTTATGAGGGCCTTGTAACCAGGCATGTTACGAAAGCGATTGCCCATGCCTAAAAGGTTAGCTTCTTCGCCATGTCTAATAGCATACTACTCGTACCATTCAAGCGCGTTGTCTCAAAGTTCAGTCCCTGCAGATTGGGGAGCAAGAACGTGTTGCGCTGCGAGTCCCATGTTCCGTCTCCGACATGCATGGAGCCCGACGAGTAGACACTCGTCCCTGGGTCCGAGAGTCCATTGGACATGGTGCTAGGAAGATTCGTCGAGTCAAGGGGTCAATCACGGGGTCCAACGGTCTGGCGGTGCCGTGATGGATGCGAAAGCTGCCGACTTGTGGGCGGCTTCAACGACAAAAAAAGACTGGGTCGTCGCTATAACAATGCGCGCATGTAGCAATGGACAGGAAGCAAATTGTCGTGACGTCGTTACAGGCGTGAGGGGAGCGAGGGGAAGCTTCGCGCCGGCAAAATGCGGAGGCTGGTTGGGGCCTGAGGAGTTGGGTTCTGAGCGTGTCCGGGTGGACAGCTCGCCTTGGTGGGGTGAACGTCAGCTCGCGATGGTGAGCGAGAGTCGAGGCCGAGTACACAAAAGGGTCTCCGGATATGCGGTTAGGGTTTGACAAAGATGTTTCTGGAGAGCTGCAGGCGTCCTGGGACATGGGAAGCGGTAGCAGCCAGCTCGACGAGACCGCCGGGCCCAGCCGCCTGCATGTTTATGAGTTTTTTTGGCCGGGCAACGTAATCGATAGGTGCATAGCGGTGAGTGGCTGGGGCCGGCCAATCACAGCGCCCAGCCGCCCCTGCCCCCGCCGCCTTGACTACCCTTCCAAGTGCACGCACAAGCGACGGCCCATGGCCGCCCTTGGTGCGCGATGCGCTGGCAATGGGGCGAACCGCTACTATGATGATGATATCTGCAGGGTCACTACACCCGTTCGCCAGCTGCCTCGTTAAATACTCGAGCGACAAACGATACCAATACCAAACAAAAGACATAGTCGACATTCAAATCAGTGGTATCTCGAGTGCTCGTCCCGTGTCCCTACACCCATAACGCCGGCACAGCCACGCCAATCCCATGCATGCTTAACCTTCACCCCTCTACCTCTAGCATTTCCTTTAGCGCCTTGTCACATGCCCGGAGCCACCTGCCTCGCTCCTCCAATTCGTCCCCTATACCACCGCCCTCTTCCCTCCTCCTCTGAGCTTCTCTGGCCGCCGCTACCGTTCCCTGCTTCTGTGTCTCGAGCGGCCTCAGCTCACGCTCCAGCTTCTCCAAATCTCTGCCTCGGTTCGGAATAGCGGCCTGGAGACTGGCAATCTGTGCGTTAAGAGCTGCAAGCTCTGCCTCTCGTTCGCTGAGCACTCGCTGGGTCTCACCAAGTGGAAGAGCAAGCTCGGGATTGGTTGACGCCGGCGCTTGTTCGTGCTTCAATCCTTCAATGCTCGCCTCCAGCCCTTCGATTTCGGTTGGAAGAGACTCGAGCTGTTGTGTCCGTAATTGCACACCCTCGTAGCGTATGGCGAGCTCCTTGCCCTTGTCCTCCAACTGCTTCAAGATGTCGGCCACCTCCAGCTTGCGCTTCTTGAGCTCTGCTTTCAGGCCCAATATCTCCTTCTCCTTCTCGTCGTTCTCGTGAGCGTCAACAAGGCGAGGCGGATTCTCGGTGATGCTGCGCAGGAACTTTTCTTTGGTGACTTGCTCGACATAACTAAAGCGGAGTTTGCTGAATAGTTCCTGTCGTGGTGATTAGACCTGACCCAAGACAACTTGTCAGACCCTGCATACTTTATAATGTAACAAGTCAGCTTCGAGGGCTGCAGGATGCGTATCGCTATTCTGTTCGCTGTCCTCAGATGCTGCAGAGTTGCGCTTCTTTCCAGTTTGAGGGAGATCTTTTGGAGCCAGTGTCTCCGCAATGGCCAGAAGCTTGAGTGACTGTGATTGCTGTAACTGTTCCAACGCTGATGCTGGTGTCGGAACCGTAGACTTTCTTTTGGGACCCATTTTGCTCGCCATATCCCGTGTTTTAGAGTATAAAGGAATTCAAGTGTTTGTTTGGGTGACGGTCGCGGCTGGCATCTAAGGGCAGATTTCCCCGCGGCAGTTACCGCATCCAGACTAGTGTCGTTCGTGGGAATGATTGCACATCCTTCTCCAAGCATCTCAGGAGCTTTGATCTTTAGCAATCCTCGCCCTTTTCTGTTCACAAAGAGCACCACGAATTATGGCAAAGAACTTAGACGACGACAAGTATGTCGCAGAGCTACTGAAACAAGATGCAAAGAACGCAGCAAAGAAATATGAGCTTGTCGGCATCGATGCCTTCAACCCCAGGAGGTGCGTTCCAAGTCTATGTGCAAATCATGGCATTATATGAGCATTGAAAGTACAACAACACTCTCTATCCAGGTAGTTAACGCTGATTTGTCCCAGAGATAACTCTGGCGCCCCAAAACCGAACAAGAGCTTCTTACGAAACATCATCCGTCAAACCGACCGTCACAATGCAGCGCTACTTGCGAAAGAGGCGGAAGAGTCTCGTGCGCGACTGAGGACCATGAACCGCGAGCGCAAAAGAAGAGATATGCACCATGAAGAAGTGCAGGAAAGAAGGGCTCCTGGAAGATTGACCCCAGCCCTAGAGGATGATGATTTCACAAAAATGCGCTCTAATAGACCGCGTGACCATAGTGAGGATGAAGATAGGCATAGGAGACGACGAAGAGAAAGAAGAAGCAAAGAGCGAGAATCTTCCAAGAATACATCGTCCCACCGACACCGAGACAGGAAGCGCCACAAAAGGCGATACGACAGTGATGACGAGAGGGATTCTTCTCAGCGGAAACGCAGACGGTCAAGGTCACCTCACGACAAGGCTCACAAGCACAAGGGAAGCGACTCTGATGACCATCGGAGGTCACGGAGAAGATACCGCGAAGAGCGCAGGCACAGAAGACGAAGGTCATACTCTGGTACAACCTCACAATCCCGATCACCACCACCTCGACACTTTGATCGGCGTGAAAAAGGGCGCAAATATAGAGGACGCTCTCCCGAAAAGAGGTCCGAACGTAGATCTGACCGGGAAAAAGACCGACCAAGCTCCAAAAGACATGCCGCTTCCCCAGCATCTGGCTCCGACCCTCTCGAAGCTATTGTCGGCCCGCTTCCGCCACCTTCCGAACCAACCGTACGCTCCAAAGGCCGTGGCGCTTTCAAACCAAACTCTATGGGCATCGAATCACGTTTCTCGTCTACCTACGACCCTAAAGTCGACGTCCGTGCAGACTCCGACAAGGAAGACGGCTGGGGCGATGCCTTGGCGGCGCTGCGTGACCGCGCACGCTGGAAGCAACAGGGCGCCGAACGTCTCAAGTCGGCGGGATTTACAGACGAACAAGTGAGGAAGTGGGAGAGAGGCGAAGGTCGGAATGAGGAGGATGTGGTGTGGAAAGGAAAGGGAGAGGCTAGGGAGTGGGACCGAGGCAAAGTGGTGGATGATGAAGGAGATGTTGA
Organism: Bipolaris gigantea; assembly: GCA_030558545.1. NCBI lineage: Eukaryota > Fungi > Ascomycota > Dothideomycetes > Pleosporales > Pleosporaceae > Bipolaris > Bipolaris gigantea. The sequence continues at coordinate 58,097 of JALPSE010000104.1, forward strand.
GCTCAAGGCTGATTTTGGACGATTAAAATAGGTAGTCTGCAAAGGATGAGTCTGCTCTCTTGGCCAGGTGCACACTGCTTCACCTGTGTATATCCAGCAACACATCACGTCTCGGATTCACAGGTTGAAAGTCTATACCAATATCCTTTTCCACCCCGTCAGCGCGCAGAATCCTTCTCTGCCCCCCGTCCCCCAACCCTCATATTGCCCTTCATCTCCTGCGACACCTTCCCCCTGCCCGAACCCCTCAGCTCTCCTAATGACACAGGCGGCCTCGTCCTCGTAGCCTTACTATCCCCCAGACTCATCCTAAGCATTGCCCTCTCAAGCGTCGTAGTCAATCTCCGAAGCAGCCACTGCGGCTCAGACACGTTGCCCATGAGCGGACTACGGAGGCCAAGCCAGCTCCAGCGCTGCTGCTTGCTGTCGCCTGCAGACCCGATATCGGGGGCTTCGCCGTCGTCGTAGTGGGTATGGGCGTGGGGCTGACGGTGGTACGAAGCGTCGCTTTCGCTTTGGCCGATTAGTCGCAGGTAGTATTCCCATTCGTGGTATTCGTATTGCTTGCATGGTTCTGTCTCGACATCTTTGATGAGGGTGCGGATTTCTTTTGCGAGGACGTAGTGGTAGAAATGGGTGTCTAATTCGAGATTTTCATCGTAATGACTTGCTTCTTTTTCCTTCTCTCCAAACTCTGCTTCTCGGGCGTATGTGGTTAGTCGATCTTGGGCGTAGTGCTTGTGTTCGCTGGCAGGATCGTCTTGGTAGGATTTCTTGTCCCACTTGCCCTTCTTGATTCTTGTCCATCCAACTTTGAGTCCAGCACTTAAACCTTCTTCATCGGGCAAGACAGTGAGAGAGCCAAGCCAGATTGTGAAGTCTTTGAAGGCTCTGATGACCGTGTCACCCATGTTGGATATGAGGATTGTAAGGGTGGGGACCGCGACTAAGCTCCAGAATACCATGAAGGCTTTGCCGGCATTGCTTTGGACAACGTAGTCCCCATAACCAATCGTCAGGAGCGACACGTATGCGTAGTAGAGGGAGACAAAGTAGGAGAATCCTTGTGGCTCTTCTGAGTACCAGAACACTAAAGCTCCCATGAACCAGAGCATCAACGCCGCTGTTGTTGACAGTGCCAAGGCAGTATACCTTCTCTTCCTTTCAGACAATTCTTGCACGCGCCGCATAACGCGAAACTCTTGCTCACGTCTTTGAGATTCCTTCAAGCCCTGTGAGCAAAACGTCACTTTTTCGAAAAGCGAAATACGTATCGTCTTTGTTTCTTCATCAATCAACTCCAGTACCTTCTGTCTCTTGACTTCTGTGAATCGAGCCGTCATTTTTTGTTTCCCATGCTCGAGCACGAGTGACCTGATAGACCCGATTACCAGACCGACCGTCACTAGCCCTCCGATGGCGTATGGAATCAACAAAGAGCGGCCTGTGTGCGTTTTCGGCACAAACTCTCCGCCGAATCCTATGGTAAGCAGTGTGAAATTAGCCCAGAAGACCGCGTCTAAAAACGCCCAGTTCTCCACGTGAGAATATATCAGAGCTCCAACGAGGAGGTAACACACAAATGCAATGGTTTGCAGCATCAGCGTCCGCTGACTAGCTGTGAGTCGGAACTCGCGATCATAATGCCCAGTGTACGCTCCAAACGCGGTAAACATCATCAAGGATGCGATGATGAAGTAAACCCCAGCCGCCATAATCGCATAGTAAAAAGCCTGGCTCAGTGCATGCTGCTGCATGGGCTGGATACGAAAGACCGGAGACGAAGCCACTCCAACCAGCGCTATGAGCAGAAAGCTAGCTATGTAAAACCCAATGATGGTAATGGGTTGCGCAATAGCGAATTTGAGTCTTCTCGACATGTTGAGCAGGAGACTGGCATTTGCCGATAGGGCGAAAACGAGAGATACCGAGTTGACTGCAATGAGCCATTCCGGATCTGCGACTTTGGTTCCATGGGCCTCGTCGCTGCCGGGTGGGATGTATACGCGCCACTTTTCAACCAGGGCGCAGATGGACATGCCGTTTGCAATTGGACCAAAGGTTCCTGCTATGAGTGGACTTGCTGTAGATGCAAACCACCATCGACTGTTTGCTTGATTAGCCCAAATAAAAAAAAACGCCGACCAGGTGTAGTAATAGTGGTCACATAACTTGGATCAAGATACTGTCGTTCCTCGCGCTCCGCCTGCTCATCTTCGGCTTGCATTTTATTTTCGACATCCTGGGCGGCTTCTTGCGCCGGCTCATCGAGCCCGGGGTCGTTCATGGCTGAGAGGGGTACATAGAAATTTGGGTTTGTTTTTTTGGGAGTCTGGGGGAAGTCTAGATGGGTGGGTACCCTAGTTGAGATAAACAAGATCAGCCGCGAGGTCGCGTGCACGAACAAGGAGGCAATGACGTAGGCATGAGACATGTTAAGCCAGTCACATCCCTTTGTGTATAACAATATATGCAGGTCAACTCAGTATCAAAGGTTATTTATTGTTCGATTTTCTGAGGGGGTGGAAAAGAGTTTTGGGTTCTATTGCAGAGGGAGCTTTCTTGAAACTCTCTCCTTGATTGACTAGTACTGTAACCGATTTCCGGGCGAGTGTACCCAACAACTGCATGTAGCCCTCTGTATCATTCAATCCAAACGGTTAAAATGAATACTCTAAATCCGACAGCTCCTATGTCAAGTCGACTGTTTGACTTGTTTTCTACATGGGTTGGGATATACTCTCTTATCTCATTCTGGGTTAGGGCTGTGAGTTTTGTCTAGCGATTTGGTATAGTGGCGTGCTCAAGGACAGGGGGGTTCAGCAACAACTCGTCTATACTGCTATAGAATAACAAGAAAACCTCTTTTTAAGCAGAGTAACTAATGAACAAGTACAACTCAAGTTGACTATGGCGAGAGTGATAATGGAATCTATTTATCCTTGACTCCTCATTACTTTCAGTTCTGCCATCGGACTCCTGATCTGCCAATACTGATGACTCTCTCTAATCGTGATGACTGCCATCACTGGTGGCACTGACCTGGCGCGATAACGCAACATATGCCATATATGCCGCGCGATAATCATTACCTTCCGACGCAGACCTCTGTGGATCACAATCTGCAACCGTACCTCTCTTGCTTTCATGTCTGGCGCCAAGGAGACGATCCTTTCTGTTGTTTCCAACACTGTTCTTTGACTCGTTTTCTGGGTGGCCATTTGGTTAGCTTGTTTGTTCGCTCATCTTTTTGACCTGGTTTTTGAGCTGGTTGGGTTCGCTGAAATTCCAGTGTTTGTTGTGTGACTAGACGCTATCCAAACACTATGAAAACTTCTCACACATTGGCATAGCTATGCGGCTTATGAGAGTAGCAATACTCAAAGCTAATGAGAGCACAATGTTGGCCTGTTGGTTTTGCAGATCAAATTAGCTGTCCTCGCTTTGAATAGAGTTTCCTGCTTCAATCAGTATCGCTTTGAGACTACCAAGGCTTGCAGTGTACTTCTGGGCTTTTTGTGCGCCCTGGTATCCTTATTGGCTTGTATTTGATAACTACTATGTATTGGTCTTTAACGCTGTATAGCTAAGCGCATATACCGATTCCTACAAGTGCACACTGGCGATCATTATGCCGCTTGTCACGTAGTGCAGGCACAGGAGACGCTCTCGTTGCATGTAATACAGAAGAACCCCTATGCTATCCTCAGTGATCTCCCGGCATAGATCGGCGTCTGAAAACAATTAGGCATCATATCATCACTCTGTTCTATACGCATGCATATGTTGAATAGTTGCATTCTTCAATTCTTCATTACTTGTGCCGAAAATTGCCTCCCTGCACCTCAACGCCCATTTATCCGGCACAAGACGACCACAGACCATACATACATATCTGACTTCATCCAATGCTCTCTCACTTCACCGACCAAAGCAGCCGGTGTCTCACCTGTCACCGTCGTCACCGTCAAGGTCTGCAGGTAGGATCGTGCCAAGCCACGCGGTGACGCACAGTGCTTGCTATTTCTGTATACATTGGGCAAACACCTTGTTTTTAATCTCCTGCTCACCTCGCTTAAACCATAAAAGGCTTCTTATTTGTCCCTCAACTGCTGTCTCGCCCCTAACACCACCACTACACTACCTACCATTGCCAACATGTCTAACGCAGATCCGCCTGAGACCGTTGCTGGCGCTGCTGCAGACCGCGCAGAGCAGCTGGCAAAGGATCTTGCCCGTGCTAAAGAGGCCGGATGGACCAACCCAATTCCCTTTCAGTATGATACTGTTGTCGGTGGCACGCCTGCTGCAGACGAGACTCGCGACTCCGCACCCTGGCTGTCAGATGCCGCCGTCTATCAGTGGGACGATGAGTTTGGCGATGTTGGTGAGCCCAATCCTGAGCTGGAAAAGATGCTCTTCCAGGATGAGTATCTGCAGCGTGCCGGCAGTGCGATCAGCGCTCTCTCATTCGAAGTCACTGTTCAAGGCCCTACCAAGATCAGCCCTGTTCGCAACGTAAGATACCCCATCTCACTTCAATAATCCGTACTAATCACCAGCATAGTTTGAGGATGCCGGTTTGCACCCGGTTATGCTTGAGAATGTCAAGTTGTGCCAGTATGGTGCTCCAACTCCTATCCAGTCGTATTGCATCCCAGCCATTCTGACTGGGAACGACGTGGTCGCTATTGCGCAGACGGGTAAGTGTCGTCAGTATTTCTTTACTCGATACATTGCTGACAGCGCTCAGGATCTGGAAAGACGGCTGCATTCCTGATTCCCATCCTCTCAAAGCTCATGGGTAAGGCTCGCCAGTTGGCGGCACCTCGACCCAACCCAGCCCGCTACAACCCTCTGACAGACCGGGTCCGTGCCGAGCCTCTGGTATTGGTTGTGTGTCCTACTCGTGAGCTCGCTACTCAGACGTTCGATCTGACTCGTCGCCTGTGTTACCGTACAATGTTGCGCCCTTGCGTTGTGTATGGCGGTGCTCCTACGAAGAATCAGCGCGAGCAGCTCGAGATGGGTTGTGACATCCTTATTGCCACTCCAGGACGCCTCATGGACTTTATGCAGAACAATAATCTCCTTTCGCTCCGCCGCCTCAAGTACGCCAACTAAATTACTGTTCATGGGATGTATGCATTAACAGGCTCACAGGTTCACCGTCATCGACGAGGCCGACGAGTTGCTTTCGAGTGGCTGGGAGGAAGCCATGGAGAAGGTGTTCTCGGGTGCTGGTATGGTTTATCAACTCTTGTTCCTTTCTACTTGCTGATGGTTGTTGCAGACGTCAACTCGGATGCAGATCATACCATTGTCATGCTCTCTGCCACTTTCTCCAAAGCAGCTCGTAGGCTTGCCAAGGAGTACATGGAAGAAGCCTTTGTTCGAATCAAAGTAGGAAGGGTCGGTAGCACTCATCGCAACATTAAGCAGGAGATTCGCTTCGTCGAGGATGATGATAAGAACAAGGCACTCTTTGATTTGCTATTCTCTGAAGGCCCACAGCGTTCCCTCATTTTTGTCAACACCAAGCACAAATGCGATAAGGTCGACGACTTCCTGTACAACAAAGGCTTGCCCGTCACTTCGATACACTCAGACCGTACTCAGCGTGAGCGCGAGGATGCTCTGTAAGTAGTCGGTGCCTAGCTGAGATGAATGGCCGCTAAAAGTATGGATAGTCGTTCGTTCCGGACTGGCCGTTGTCCTATCCTGGTGGCCACTGGTGTTACTGCTCGTGGTCTCGATGTGGCCAACGTCAAGCATGTCATCAACTACGACCTACCCTCAAGCCAGCACGGTAGCATCACCGAGTACGTTCATCGCATTGGCCGCACCGCGCGTATTGGCAACGAAGGGAAAGCCACGTCTTTCTTCAACGACAACAACGAGGACATTGCTGAAGATCTGGTCAAGGTTCTCATTGAATCGGGGCAGGAGGTGAGCGACTTCCTTGAGCCGTTCAAGCCTCAAAACCCGTCGGCCATTGAGTGGCATGATGGCACGGACGAGGAGTCTGACGATGGCCTTGGTGGTGGTTTTGGCGAAGAAGCTGGCGGATTTGATGTTGACACTACTTTTGGTCACGAGGCAGCTGCTGGGTTTGGTGGTGAAGGCTTCTCTGCAGATGGTGACAACAAGGTTGCGTCTTGGTGAGGGATTCAGAGGTAGGCTGTAGCTTGCACACTCTTTGACTGTGCTCGATAGCCATGTCGATGCGGCTCATTGCTGATGGTACTCGATGGGCTCGCGGTCAAGGCTTCAGGGCATGGTGGGGTAATACCATGTCCTTTGTGGGGATTTCACAACAGGATTGCAGCAAGGGCGGATGATGGGATGATTTATGGGAAGGGGACTGTAGTAGCCTGTCCACGTAGACCAAATGGCAACTGCATGTGCAGAAGGCGATGAATGAGGTTTGTGCGGTTGCGAGGTCTCAAGGATGAAGATGCAGAGATGGGAAGACTGGTGTGCCATGCTTGTGCGGTTGGAAGTCTGGTCCAACTAGACGCCAGTATGCATGCTGATGGAGTAGGATCGATGCAGAGCAGTGAGTATTTTGCTCGTATCTAGCCACGACGAGGTGTGTAGCAGATGCAGGATGGTGACGCTTTATTGGTTGCAGTTGCCTTTGCCGTGTGGTGCGGTTACTAGATGCTGGTTACTTGTAGGAAACAGTTGGGACCACTTCTGATGAAGAAGTTGTACTACTACTACTACTACTACTCTGCCTCGGCACTACCAGACATGCTTGCAAAGCCTCGCCCGTTGAAGCTTTAGGCCGGAGGCAACATGGCGCTCAACATGGCGATATCCGTTCCAGCCTGTGCACCGATGGGAATGATGGAATCACAGACACTCGGGCGTGCGGATGGCGATTGCATGTCACCGACGCTGCCAGCAGGCCGCCGAGCAACCATGGTAGACGATCGGTTCGCGCCATGGCCATGGCTCCTTGCACCGACGGAAGCGCAGCCGCGACTGCTTCCCACTGCTACTCTTCTACCCGTCCCTCGACGCACGGCTGCTGCCGCACAAACGCCCACGGAAGCCCATGCCTAGCGCGCTCCAACCGGACGACCACGGGGTTGAGAGGCCAAGGCGGCCAGGTCTCTTCTCCATCTTGGGACCAACGTACCTGCCCAAGAAACTACGGGCGCATCCTCGGGCTAGCCCCGGTGTCAACGACGCAGAGTACGTGCAAAAGAAGGCAGTTATTTTTCTTGTGCTACCGGAGAAGGACTCGCTAGCTGTGCAGAGCGATGTGTGGGGGAACATGAGGCGCGTGAGCGTGATGCCGTGTTTGCACGGACAGTGGGGTTTGTGAGGGAGAAGTGGGAGAGGGAGTTGGTAGTGGGATGCTAGAGGCAAGGGGGATGGGCGGCAGCATGCACATGGGAGCTGGGCGATGTTTCTTACTAGACGTCTCGCGCAAGTGCGTCGTGGATTCATAGGGGGGGAAAGTAGGGTAGATTGGTCTTGTTTTTTGTTTGAATCTGACATGTGAAACGAGACTCAAAAGGGATGATGCATGCATGCATGGGCAGTGTAGGGGCACACTGGGATCCAAAAAAAGAGAGTGTGCGTGTGTGCTTGTTGGTCTATTCCGGGAGTTGGCGACGATTTGCAAACAAAGAGATCAACAGGAGAGAAAAGCATATTCCATACAGCTTTGGAGATGAAATGGGTAGGCGTGGCTTGGCTTGACTTGGCCCTGTCGAGTCTTGATGGGCGAAGTTGAAGGTTGGATATTGCCAAGGAGGATGGCTTGTTCTTCTTCTTCTTCTTCGTCCTCTTCTTTTTTCGTTTAGTGGGACTTGAAATGCTCTTTTCAGGCAAAAGGGAGATGAGGGGGTGTGGGGGGAAATGTCATCTTGGTACGGAGCGGCGATGGGCTCGGGGAGGAGCGGATACGGGTTGGGTTGGAGGCTAATGGCTAGTTGAAGAGGGCGAAGAAGGTTCTCGGGAGTAGGGAAGATGGACGCTTGGACCATGCGCGAAGACGACGTCTGTGCGCGCGTGTATTTTGTGGTTGCGTTGACATGTGTGTGTGTACTTGCCAGATGGGAAGGAACGTGCACATGTCTTGCAGTGGCATGCATCTCATGAACTGTATTTGTTGGTTGGTTGGTTGGTTGGTTTGCACTGTTTGCGCTGTTTGCGCTGTTTGCCGGCTCAACAAGGCCATGCTGCCTGCTCTGTTGTGCGTACAGGCACAGGTCCGGCCATGGTTGCAGCTGCGTCAGGAGCACTTTGACCCGTCTCCGGAAAGGAAATACCGTGTGGCTGAGCAGGGAAGTAGGGCGACGCTTGTAGACGGCATTCTGGTGCAGCTTCCAAGGAAAAGGGAGATTGGGTTGGTGGGACGGGGACAGGTGACGAGCCACTCGGCACTTTTTGCTTTACACGTGGGCCCATGGCCATGCATGCTGACGAGTGGAGGCTGCGGGGCGTCTTTTATTTTTTGCAGCGAGGATGAGAGGCGGAAGGCGGCCTCAGGCGCGGGCAAGAGACACTATGGCCATGGCAACGACGACGGGGCTCTGCCTCATGCACAGGGCGTTGGAATGAATGCAGCGCGTCATCTCGGAGCGGCTGTCAGCAACGAGGAAGCCGCGGGTGTAGCCGGGTGCAGCAAGCACAAGGACCGCCCTGTGTGCGCCTACTCGTGCGTGGGGTAATCAGTACATACTGTCCAAGCATCCACACACTCACTCACACTCACTCACCCCACACACACACTCCCCACACACACATGGACCGCACGGCTCGATAACGCAAAGACCAGGAAAAAAGGTCCGGTCGGGGCTGCAGCGGCTGACGGGCAAGGGCGATGCCAGAAGAGGCATGTGCTGTGAAGATGCAGAGGGATCGATGCAGATGCAGACGCAGATGGATAGATGGATAGATGGATAGATGCAGACGATGCAGACGATGCAGATGATGCAGACGCAGGTGCAGCCGGACGAATGGATGACGGCGTTGGACGGTGGAGAGAGAGATGCAGGCCGGCTGGGGCGCTTGCCTGTGGAATTGGCAGCGGCGGCAAGGATGAAAACATGGACGCAGGTGCGGCAAACAAAACCCTCCCCTCCCCCACGCTGCCCCAGACTCGATGGAGGCCCGCAGCTGCACGACAGTACGTGGTTGGTGAGACGACAGGCCGGCCGCCTTGGACTGGTCAGATGATGGATGCCCAAATCCAGGCACTTTGCGCGCGCATCCATGGGCCTGGCAGCGAGGGGAGCGGTGAGTGGCGGCGGTGAGGTTGCGCTGGTCGCGTCCGTCTGTCCAAGTAGGTTGGTTGTACATGCTACATGCTACATGCTACATGCCATCCAGCAATGCATCTGCTACTCTAGAGCCGACGGGGCGCGCCGAATCACCCAAGGCCGCGATGCAAGTGTTTGGCAGAGACGACACCGCCCCGGTGGCCAGACGGCCAGAAATGCAATTGCGTTTCGCGCCCGGCGGTGCTTTGCTATTGTAGACAGCGTGAGACGGCGCTGCCTCTTTGACTTTGCCAGCACGTGCACGCACACACACTCACACACACGGTAAGCATTCCATCAGGCACAGGCGCGTCGTGCGTCTCAGCCAGGACTGCGCTACCAGCAAAGTCAGTATACATACATAGTTGCTTGCCAGTGCCAGGCCAGAGCGGCACAGCCAAGCCGAGCACCCGCGCCCCCCTACCCACTGTTTCTCTCTGCCAGCCCCAAATCGCTGCCGAGACGCCATTGCACATCAAATTCCTTTCTCTCCCCCTCCCGCCCCCCTTCACTGCGCCCCGACTCGCCCACCCACGCCGCTACTGTCGCAGCTCTCCAGTGCGCATAAGTCGTCTGACTGACGGCCTTCTGCCACCTTTGTCCACGCCATCTGCCAAGCCCCATTTCTCTTAGCAACCGCCTGTCTGCTGCCTCTGCCTCTGCCGCCCTCTCCACCAACTACCGCCCGTCGCCACACGTCGTCGCCCTGGCTTTGGCCTCGTCACCAGGTACCCCCTTCCCTCTCTCTCTCTCTCTCTCTCTCTCTCCACTCTGCCCGATACTGCCTGGTTCTGATACGTCTTCTAGCTCGTCCATTGTTCCAACTTCCAGGTTCAACTCTACTCTTCTCCACCATGTTGCTTGAGATGTTATAACACTGTCTCCTTGGGGCGTCCCCCACACTCTCGTCCAACCTGCCATTATACTCTCCGCTACCACACACACGCACACACACCCCCAACCTCTACCACCACCACCACCACCACGCGTCTGTAGAGCCTGACGGAACCCTACGCCTTGGTTCGCCCACCTTTTTCCACCATTTCCACCATCAATTGCCAGCCTGACAACCCCATCCATCATCCCATCACCACCCGGACCTCTCCTTCACACCACATCACCAGACCTATTTCCGCCTTCACAAGTCAACCATCCCTTGACAGACCGTTGGTCAGCCGTAGATCCTCATGGCCAACGACCAGGATCACATAAGCAAACAGGGCGCACTGCGAGTAAGCACGCCACAGACCATGTCGGCTACACCATCCCCACCTCTCATGACTGCCGAGGACGAGACCATGGGCGACCTTGATGAGCCGCCTGAACCCCGCGCGCAGCGCCCTACCCCCTTGGCACTCCAAGACACCACAACCGCATCCTTTACAAAATCAAAGCCCGTCTGCGACCGCAAAGAATCGCTGCTCACCTCGGCCCTCAAATCGGGATCCACTACAAGCTCGCCTGTCGACAGCCGGTCCGACGTGAGCCCGGTGCGCGGCATGTCGTGCGTCTCAACATGGAGCAACAACAGCGGTACTACTGATCTTACCAGTGACGGAGGCTTCACAAGTCCCGGTACCCGGCCCTGCACGCCCAGCCCTCCGCTCCCTACAGCCTCCTTTCACGGCATGTTGCCCATGTTCAACAAGAAGCCATTGGAGCTACCAATTTCAATCGCCTTGCACGATGGCGACAGCACCGTTCCAGAGCACAAGGTTGCACCCCCCCAAAACACCGAGCAAAACATTGAGGCAGTCCTCGGAAGGAAGAGACGCATCATGTTTGCATGTGGCGCCAAAGAGGAGAAGAAGAAGAGGCCAGAAGAGGCTGCCGCTGCCGCTGCCGCTGCCTCAGAAGAGCCTCCAAAGCGTGTCAGCACCATCAAGTTTGCGTGCCCATCCAAGCCTTCCGAAGAAGCGCCTCCAAAGCCTGTCGCGGCCAAACCCCGTCGAATGGCCAGCCCAGTCCCCTCGTCTCCCAAAGCAACACAGAAAGTTCATCGCAGTTCTGACTCAACCGTCCGTAACCATTCACCTGTCAGCGTCCGGAAAGCACGCCCGGTTGACCGGACTCGCCGCTTGAGTGGCAACTCCGATCTCGCTCGCTGTGAGGCATATCGCTTCCATGAGTTTGCTAGCTCGGAAGAGGAGGTTGAGGAGTGGACTCAAGAAGTCACTTGTCACCGAAGCAGACTAACCGTCCAAGACACGCTCAAGATCGAGAACAATCTACGCAAGCTAGGTGAGGAAGCGGCAGAAGAGGAGGCGATCGAGGAGGACGACGACGAAGACGATGAAGAAGAAGAAGACGACGATGATGACGACGACGACTTGCTGGATGGAGGTCACGACGACAGTGATGCGCGCAGCGATATCACCGACGAAGGGTTCCAGACGGATGACGAGAACGGATTTGCTGGCTCCGATGATGAAAGTGATGCAGGCTTCGACTACAACTGGTGGGCCCCCGGAGCATCCACGGCTGCGACATCAGTGGAGCACCTGGAACAGCTTCGCCTAAAGCCTATCCGCACCGTGTCGGAGTCGTCAATTGGATCTCTCGAAAGCCGAGATGGCCTCAAGATCATGGACAAACCACCAAAGCGGAAGAAGTCCAGGCCGGTCAATATCCGTGTGCCGAGCCCCGAGTTGCCTGACAGCACCGACTTTGTCTGTGGTACCCTCGATGAAGACAGGCCGGCCGAGGAGGCATACATGTCGACACTAGAGCGCCGACGGGCTGCCAAGCACAAGCCTACTCCACAAGACATTGATCCTACCTTTCCCACATCCGATCCCGAGCTTCTGGATGACGAAGAGGACGAAGTCTCCGAGTGCGAGAACCCAGCCTCAGAGACGGACCACCTGATGATGCACGGTCGCATGGATCCAGATGCTGACTTGCGCGGTCGCCGCAAAGACATGAGCAAGAAGCGTTCGCCCCTCCCTTCACCAAAGCGCCTGCGGTCCCCACCGCCCGCCAAGCGTGCCGTGCATCGCTCGCCGCCGCCACGCAAGCTGTTTGGGAATTCTCCCAGGCGGCTGCATTCGCCTCCGCCCCCCATGCGTCTTCGATCACCACCGCCTACTCGCCGCGGCTCTGTCAACCTCTCGGCTGCTCGCCAGCGTAGCGACATTTCGATACGCTTTGGCGGCATTGCCGAGAGACCTGCGCCTACCGTCTCGGCCTCTGTTCCACGCACGTCCATTGCCATGAGGAATCCGTTTGATCTTGAGGAAGAAGATGGCGATGCCGCTGACATGCCTGTGCGCCGAGCCATTGATATCAAGGTCGGACTTGAGAAGAAGAAGCAGCGCCGCAAGGAGAAGCTGTACAGAAAGCAACATCGCAAGGGCACCAAGGAGAAGCGTCCTGCCCCTGGTCGTGGTGCAGAGCGCATGCGTGAAATGGGATTGGCCGTTCATGCCCACAAGGGCAAGAACAATGGCTTCCAGCCTTTCCGCATTCGCCACGCAGCCGATGACGAGGACACGTATGTACTGTCTGCGTAGATGGAAAGGCGCTTTTTGGGTTTGGCAAACGGGTTTCTTTTTCTTCTTCTTCTTCTTCTTCACATATAACTTTCATTGTACATGTGTGAGGACTAGCGCCGCCTGGCCAAGGTAGCCGGGCACACGTTACCTGTCTTCCTTCTCCGGTGGATTTGTATATGTTAGCTTGACATGTATATGGTACACACTAGAGGGGAGCTTGTTGGTCGCTGGTCCCACTGGGTTTTTTTTCTTCTTTAAAGAGGGTCTCGTGCGTGATTGACTCTTCTTCTTCTTCTTCTTCTTCTTCTTCTTCTTCTTCTTCTTCTTCTTCTTCTTCTTCTTCTTCTTCTTC
>JALPSE010000105.1:0-10314 GCA_030558545.1 Bipolaris gigantea
CCCGCGATGTCCATTACCTTCTGACGTGGGCGTCCGTAGGCCTTCAGCCGTCTCGCCATTTGTCAAGGAGAGAATCCTTCCTGTTACTTGTAACATACTTTCGTCAGTTGCCCAGTAGGCATCGGTCACGGAAGATCCAAGATATCGTTCGCATTAAGACGGTCTCCTGCTTTCTCAGGTATAGTGGACCAGAGGAGGGGTGACGTAGTAGGCTTTTCTGGGAATCTTTCACCACGCTGCTAAGGAATCTGCAGGGTCGAGAGTTCCAATCTCTCTCTCTCTAAAAGAAAAGAGAAATCCGAATCTCACATTAAAGATATACCTTTTAAAATAAAAGTAAGTAGAAAGGTGTTTTTAAGTTTTAATACTAGAGAAGCTTTCTTAGTATTTCTCCTTATAGAGGCTTCTATATAGCTATTAGAGAAAAAATATAGTATATCTAGCTACTTTAGAGACAACGTATGTAGATAATACAATCCCATTATTCATAGTGGACCGGAAGAAGGGCGGCGTCTCATCCGTTGGCTGTTATCCTTATTGGGGTATAACGGCAGTGTGTGCCTGGCGTGCACATCAAATTTTGAGGCCAATACCATAGAGATTTTGCCCAAGAGACGCCTGATATCCTTCTAGACTCATCCTGTATGGCTTGTATTGATAAAAGAATCAATCGAACAATGCATTTTGGTGCACTCAAAGTTTTTTTGAGTCGAAACCTAAACCAAATAAAGAGTTAGATAAAAGAGTTATTCTATCCTAACGGCTCTTTGCTGATCGCGCCTTGGCTCAAAGACACAGATCGTGTGGGGTTAATTTAGGAATTGGGCCGACTTGGACTAAAGTGGATCTCGGCACTCGGAACAAGGGCTTGGCTAACTGATGACAGAGAATGTAACATTCGGAAAATGACATGTACTGAAAAGAAATTTGAAGGGAAGTCGGGTAAGTTATCGATCCGATCCGAACAACATGGGTTGATGCAAAGACAAATAAAATCCACCCCAGTAGTTAAATGCTTGAATCCACCGTTCTTCAATCGCACTTCGTCTCGAGTTCTCAGATACACCTACACTCTCTGGTTTACACGGATCCATTTAAATACGTTTGGTTGTCTGGCAACATGGAGACCATGAAATCTCCAAAGGTCGTCTTTCCGACCAGCCTGCCCCCACTTGTCCTCAATCCTGTCACCACTTCGATATTGGTTGCCGCTGTGATTGGAATACTTATTCTAAGCCGAAAATACAGCCAGTTTCCTCACGTCAACCCTTCAGTATGGTATGCGCCGATAACTATAAATCAGTTGGACGCTGTGAAAAACGGGTTGAAAATCGTGGATGAGGCCCAGAAAAAGTTTCCTGACAAGCCATACCGGTTCATCAACAGTAACGGAGAAATGATTGTTCTTCCAGCACGCTTTGCGAACACCATCCGGAACGAACCGGATCTAAGCTTTAGTGCAGCGGTTGTGCAGGTAGGTCCCGTCAATTCTCCTTATGAGGCAAATAACGATGCTAATTATACAGGACTTCCACGCCCATGTTTCAGGATTTACCGCTATGAACATCGTAGACCACGAAGGAAAAGTAATGCAAAACCTTGCTAGAAAACCACTCACGAAACTACTTAGTAAGTTCAGTATCAATGGAAGATTGCAAACAGAGTGAGGCTTACGATGCATTTGTCTAGATACTATTACTAATCCCTTAGCTTCTGAAGCTATCTTCGCAATTGACAAAGTCTTGGGCAGTCCCACGGGTAAGACTTTGAGTCTGGGTAATCGTCTTTTGATTAGCTTATTCTAACCTCAAGTAGATTGGCAAGAAACCCTCGTTCTAGACTCTACGCTGGACATTATCGCACGTCTTTCGTCACGCATTTTCTTAGGCGACAAACTTTGCCGCAACGAAGATTGGCTTAAGGTCACAAAGGCATATACTGTGGACGCGTTCCAAGCGGCATTCAAATTGACGCTTGTGCCCGTTGGTTTTCGATTCCTCATTCCTCTCTTCTCTAAACAATGCAGTGTTGTTCGTGGACATCTGAAACGCGCTCAGGAGCTGATTAGGCCCGTAATCGAGGAGCGCCGTTTACTGAAAGAACAAGCACGCAGAGAAGGAAAGCCAGCTCCCCAGTTCGATGATGCCATCGAATGGGGTGAACAGGAATGCAATGGTATCGGCTATGATCCTGCTTCACTACAACTTACTCTATCATTTGCTGCTATCCACACCACATCGGACCTTTTGTCAAAGATCTTGCTGCTCTTGGCTAGAGAACCTGAGAATATCGAACCTCTGCGGGAGGAAATCATCCGTGTCTTGAAGAAGGATGGATGGAGCAAAACTTCGCTGTACAACATGAAGCTTTTGGACAGCGCAATGAAGGAAGCACAAAGACTGATGCCTAATGAGCGCCGTAAGTCCATGAACACATTCCTGTTCCAAACCTATCCCTACTGACGATGTATTTGAAGTGGTTATGCGCCGTATGGCAACTAAAGATGTACACATAGCGGAAGAGAACATTACTATCCGCAAGGGACAGTATGTTATAGTCGATGATACTCAAGGAGCAAACCTACCAAGCGAGAACCTAGAGAAATTCGACATCTACCGTTGGTTGCGCCTACGGGAAACCGCCGAGTTTGCTAACAAAGCACACTTTGTAAGCACGAGCCCGGACCATCTAGCATTTGGCCACGGAATTCACGCCTGCCCTGGTCGCTTCTTCGCTGCCAATGAGATCAAGATTACGCTCAGCTTCCTTCTTCTCAGATATGATTGGGAACTGGCCCCTGGAACGACTACTGAGCCAATTTCCTTTGGAGTCAACTACATGTTAAACCCGAAGAGTGCCTTAAGGTACAGGAAGAGAGATTCAGAGATTGATTTGGAGGCTCTGAAGTTTGAGTAGTGTGGTGTAGTATCACGTGGTTAGATTGTAGTATAAGCAGCGGTATTCATTCGTACATAGATAAACACCTTCTTTCCATCAAGACTGTAGTATGATGCTTACAAGTGCGTAGCATGATCCGGCGGCTAGCGTAAATCAAGTCAATGTGCTATACCGATTCTGAGCTATTTGTACTAGAGGCATGGGGTAACTCTCGCTTGTACGCGTCTGTGGATGATATGGGACGCTTTGGTAGCTTGGTCGCTTTGCGGCATATTTGGTGTGCGCACGTGCGTGTGAGAGAGAGGGAAGAAGTGAGGGATGTGGAGTGTGTATGTATTCGGTAGGAGCTTGGTGCTGGGAGGTTCGTATAGCGTAGGAGCATAATGCCGCAGTTGCAGAATACCAGAGAACATTTCCCTAGTCCCCAAGCACATCTTCACTCCGCATCGCTGAGCTATTTTTATTTACATCTTCATCATTCTGCCCATACATCTATCTGTATTGGACTGTACATTTAATTTGTTTTTCTACAACTCATCCCTAGTTACCCTCATGACCGTTTTAACCCAAAAAAAAACGCGGAAGGGGGGGTATACACATTCCGGAAATGCTTTATTGGCAATCAGAAAAAAACCTCATATCGTTAATGAGCACGGAGAAAGAAGACTCCAGTTGTGTGTATGCCTACTAATACGAAATTGTGAAGAAGATCCGACAAGAAAAAGAAGAAAAACAACGAGACAAGGCTGAATACGTCAAACGCTGATGCAGGTAGGATACCGAAAAATTGTGTGCGAAGAAGTTAAGATCATGTTTTGTGTACTTCGTCATACACCGTACGGTTGTACACTGGGTCTAGCCAAGACTTTCGAAGCAGGATCATCAAAGACCAGCTTCTTGTTCGCAAAACGGCTAGCTAAATCCTCAATCTTGGGTATAAGCTCCCCGATTCTGAAGGGTTTGCTGACAACATCGTCCATGCCGGCAGCCAGCAAGGTAGCAATTTGCTCGCTGCGAGCGTTGGCCGTGACAGCGATGATGGGGACGTGGCATTTGAACTTTCCATGCTGCTCTAGTTCACGGATTTTGGACGTGCATTGGAGACCGTCCATGACAGGCATTTCCTTATCCATGAGAACAACCGAAATGTCTATCGGGGGTGTGGTGGTAGTGGTGGGCGATGAAGAGGAGGCCCAGAAGGTGGATAGTTTGAGGACTTCAAGAGCCTCACCACCGTGATTTGCGACAATGGTTTGTATGCCTTGGTTTTGGAGTTGGCGTTGAAGGACTCTTTGGTTAACTATAGAGCATTAGTGGTGATGCGGGTAGAATAAACAGACTTGGTAACATACCCAAGTTATCCTCTACAATGAGCACTTGGATCTCCTTCTTTGGCTTGGGTTTTGGTGTGACATTATTCTGTTTTGGCACAATGGCAAAGTCCTTTGTTATGGGTTTCGACTGCGACGGTACGGGCATTCCAGTCCTTCCTTTGTCTTTCGCATTGGACGCCTTTCGTGACAAGGAAGCCGGAAGAACTTCCAGTGTGTCTTTTGGCTCGATACTTCTCCTGCACTTGACGTAAAAGGCAAACGTACTCCCCTTCCCTGCCTCGGAAGAGACACCAATTTCGCCTCCTTGCAACTCAGTGAGCTCCCGCGAGATGAACAAGCCTAGGCCAGATCCACCATATTGAACATGAGTTCGTGGACTTGCTTGCGAGAAGCGTTGAAAAAGAAGTTTCTTTTCTTCTGGAGTTAGCCCTCGGCCTGTATCTTGGACTGCAAATTCTAAGAAGATCTCTTCGCCCGCTCCCCAGTCGGGACCACATGTCTGGTCTATGCGTTTGGCCCGCATGGGAAAGTAGTTCACTGTAGGGTTGCTCCGTGCCGATGGGCGCTCTCGAGATGCTGAGAGGACTACTTTAATAGTCCTTGTTTCTTCAGTTGTTGTAAACTTGATGGCGTTTGTGGTAAGGTTGATGAGCACCTGTACCCAGATTAGTCATAAAAGAAATTGCTGCATGCACTTTTCCGCTCACCTGCAAGACTCGTGATGGATCAATCTTGACCCAGTCGACTCCTAAACTTGTAAATGAATCGGTGAGGACAAACTCCATCTGTATACCGGCCGTTTGAACTTCGCCTTCGAACATCTTCAGAGCACGCTGTACGACTTGTAATGGCTGCGCATCTACTGGCGTTACCTATCAAGCGTGTTAGACGACCCAAATCCCGTTTTCGAGGGGAAGAAATACCATGAGCATTGCACTGTCGAGTTTCGACAAGGTCAAAACATCGTCGACGATGCGCTTCTGATGTTGTGCGCACAAGGCGATTGTCTGTGCGGCGTCTATGGAGTCAGCTACAATACCTGGCTCAATAACCTGAGAGCCTGAAGCCCTAAAGTCGCCTAGAATCGTAGAAATTTCGTCGGCACATTGGAGGATAGCGGAAAGAGGGTTTCGCATTTCGTGACTCGTGATGTCGATAAAGTTCTCTTGTTGGCGTTTGAGCTCAACAGCCTCCTCCATCTTCCGCTTTTGAAAACCTTCTGCCCATTTTTGAGGTGAGATGTTCGTGATGCTACCGAAAACACTCTTGAGCTGCCCGTTTTCGTCCTTTTCGGGGAAAGCTGAGAAGAGCACCCATGTGTCGCTCTTTGTACGATCCCTATCTTCCCAAGGTGCCTTGAATCGGAATTCGAGATTGATGGGCGTAGTGTCGTTGACCAGTCGCTCCCAATGCTCAAGAATCAATGACTGATCCTCGTCTCTGACGTACTCAATCCATCGATCCGTCATCTCGAGCTCTCTTGGCACCCGTGCGATTTCGTACCATGTGTCATTGCAGTACGTTATTCTTCCAACATGGTCAGCAATGAACAAACCTGCTGGTGACAACTCGGCCATGCGAGTGAACCTGGTCTCGCTTTCTCGAGCTTCCTGTGTGCGTGCGGCAAGCTGTGTAGAGAGATGATATCTGTCTTCTGCCGCAAGTCGGGCTGCTCTTTGGCCCCTGCGTATTTCTTCTTCGAAAAGGACCACGGAAGCCAGTGATGTGGCAAGTTGTCGGCTGAGCAGTTGAACAAAGAGGTTGTAGTCATCATCATAAGGTCTCCTTGGATTGATGCCCATAACAAGGAAGCCAAGAATATTCTCACCCGTGGTGGGGTGAATGGGACAGATGACAATCTCTCGGCAAGGGTCCCCGAAGCCGCGCCATTCTATTCCTTCCATCATGGAGGCTGGTAAGTCATCCGACCCGATACTAACAACGGCAGGCTTATCCGTCTTCATGACCTCTCGGAAAACAGGCCCGAAGCCTTCTTGTCCGTCTTTGAGGTCAATCTGCTCGGGTGCCGCTTGGTGCCCAGCTGGAACGCCCAGGGAGCCCTCCAAGTAGCACTGTTTTGAGCCGAGCAAGCTGCTGGAGTACAGGGAGGATGAATCGCTATCGTTCTCGTCGTTAACGCTGTAAAGCATGACTATCGGGGTGTCGAAGTCATTTTCGGTCAACGCGAGAAGCACTTGATCCCAGAAGCCCTTGATTTCTCTAGCGGTTGCAGTCCGTTCGCCGACTTCGCGGAGCGTGAGCATGCGCCTTTCAGCAACTTTCCGTCTTGTCTTTTCAAAAGCCGGGTTGTAGAGACCCATTACTGTTCCATCCTCACCGACCATGGGAATGATGGACCAGGAAAAATATGCCTCCTCGACAAAACCATTCCGCCATATGAAGAGACAATCGTCGTCCTTCATAGTCGCTTGACCGGTGAGGCGTGCATTTGCAAAAACTTCCTTGACCTCATGCCAAATCTCTGCCCAGGCAACTCTGTAGCTCTGGCCCATGAGCGCTGGATGCTTCTGACCTGCCAAGCCTAGTTTTGGTGGTTAGAGAAAGGAGCAGTCTTATCAGGATTCAACATACCTATGTAGGCCTCATTATAAATGGCCACAAGCTCTTCACCCCAGTACATGGCTGCAGGATGTGGGCTCGCCCTGGCAATTGTTAGCATTGGGCTGCGTGGGCTCGTGCAAAAACAAATGTGACGCTCACATGATGAGGTTGCACATGGCACGCAGATCATTAGACCAGTACTCAATAGGGCCCAAGGGTGTTGAGGCCCAGTCTACTGAGCGAGCAAATTGGATGTGTTTGGGTAGAGTAGGAGATGGAGCTAGCCTGGTCCAATCAAAGAAGCCCATGTCGCGAACTTCCTCGCCCACGTCATCATTTTCTCTATAGAACGGGTCAACGTCGCCTGCAACATGAGCTCGCAATACACACTGGTTAACAAACGGCGCAGATTCTTCAATCGATGTCATGTTTATTCTGGACGGAAGGTCCGGCGCCATAGTTTTGTCACCAAGTTTGGAGTAGGTTGGATCAGGTTGTGGTGCTGCAACAGAAGGTCTCGATGCTTGTTGGGAAGTGGCAGGCCCTGTACTGCCAAAGTAATCTTGTGCTTCATCGATGCGGGGCGGAGGTGATGTGAAAGCAGCGCCGTTGCCTGATGCATGAGCCACTGCTGATAGCATAGGCATGGCAGCTTCATTGGGCATATCCGTGGAGGGGAGGCTTATTACAGGGGCTGGTACATGGCCCGAGATGACGCGCAGTCGTTTTCGTAGGGTAAAACACGACCACGAAATCCCGCCGTAATCCATTGGAAGAGGACTAGCATCGGTGTCGCGCCCCTGGCATGTTGAGTCCAGTAACCAGGCACGGAGTTGATGTGTCACATTTACAGCCAAGCCTTGGGGCGTGGATGCAGGCGATTTGCCAGCCACTAGTTCCCAGGCTGAAGAATTGGATCGCAGGGCATTGTTGGCGAAGAGTATCTGCAAAGTGGTAGATTGTGGTGTTCGAGTTATAGTGGATTCGCCGATGTCGACAATACAAGTCGGTCGGCCATCGTGTTCGAGCAGGTCGACTATGCCAATCGATGCCAGGACCCGCAATGGGTCGCTCTTTTCTCGCGAATCCGGGGGTGTTGTGCACGGTAGACTGGGGCGATCCGATGATCTTCCACTTGCGCCGGTTGGAAGCCCTGGAGGGCTCAAGCCACTATAGGTGCCTCTTGCAAGGGTGACGGTCGTGATGCTACTCTCTTCGTGAGTTTTGCTAAGCATGCTTGCTGCCGCCTCTGAGCTGGAAAAGCGGGGGGGCAGGTTGAGTCTGATGGTTCCCGAGGAGAAGAAGAGCGGCGACAGAGGCTCGGTGGGGAGGCGAGTCTGGGCAGTTTTGGAGAGAGCGAAGCGGTCGAGCGAGTAGCGTAGAGGAGGGAGGGCTCTGCGGCGCTTGTGCAAGGGCTCGGTGGCGGGCGGGGCCAATCGCGAAGAGATTGAGGCCAGAGGATAGTCGCCGAGGGACGGGGTAGAGCGCTTGAAGCCGGCAATGGCAGCCGGAGCGAGCGCTGGTTGCGTGCCGCTGTGTGGTGGGCGGCGCTGCAGCGGCGCAGAGCCCGACCGCAGGTGTAGGTGGTGGTTGTTGCTAGGAGTTGGCGACAGGCGGGCCCATGGGTCGTGGAGATCAGGGAATTCAAAGAGGGAGTTGAGAGGGACAAGCGGCGGGTCTGGTGTTTTGGCGACAAAATGGTCTAATTGGCGCTGATCGGGCGTGCGGTCGAGAGCCGTGGTGGAGTCATTCCCTGTACCTGTGAAGATTGAGCGCGGCTCCCTCATACGTAGTGATGCTGGTATGCAGCAGGGCAGGGCAGGGCAGGGCAAGCGAAGGACCGTCGGCGCGCCCTGGAGGGTCCGTCTCGCTACAAACACGGATGTCGAGAAGGATGGTTGTCGTCTTCTTTGGCCCTCGATGGCATTCAGATCGACTGCATGAAGGCCGGGGGATTGACGTCGCTAGTGTGCGTATTGCGCTACACGTACCAAACCCGCGGACGAAGATGTGCGACGGCGGCGAGATGCAGAGGCGCTAACACGGTTTCTAGGGCGCTTTTTTTTCTCAGACGGCGATGCAGCAGAGGTGGTGTCTTTGGGACGCGACGCACGACGAGGCAGGCAGGTGTAAGTATAGATTGCGCCTTAACTGGCGTCGAGCCAAAAAGAGTCGAGTCCACCATAGCCCGCGCATCTCGCTTGCTTGTCTATGTACTTGCTTCTTAGCCAGGCCGGGAATCGCATTCGCATCGACGATGGCTTCTGTGAGGCGCACGCTTGGCGCCACGTTTCTGCCTGTCATCCAAGGATATCGTGGCCACAACCACAGTCGCGGCTCTGCGATGACGGGTTACATGGGATTTCAGAATGCCCTACTACTGCCACTTGACTGACAGGAAGCCCATGGCCAGGGGGTCGGCGATGAAGCTGGGATTTCACTGTTGGCATGTCGCGAGGTCATGACATCATTGGTCCGGCAGTCTAGACCGCCCTCGCTCGCACGGCGCTGCCATGGCAGATCAGCACCGTATCTGCTGTTGCTGTGAGCAGCCTGCAGCCACATACCAGGCCCTAAGCATAGTCAAGTGTAAGCACATGTAATTCTGGTCTTGCATGTCAATCACGACAATTCCCATCTTCCCCAAGCAGCCTTGATGGCCGCCATTCCCACGTGCGACACCGCACCCTTCCGCACGCACTCGAGGGTCTCGTGCAACAGGGCCCTTGTCGTCCCGATTTCGTCCCGCACGCCCTCATAATACCACGAGCCAGCACACGACTGACACTGCTCAGGCACCAATGACCGGATCAAAGTCCACAAGGCCACAGTATGTGTGCAGCATATGTGCAAGTACATCATACATATAGCTATTCATGCCCCTTGACTGCGGCACACCTGTTGCATCCAAGGCGAGCCGGCCGACATAGCATGGCTTGGGCTTGGGCTGGTGGCTCCAGTAGTACCAGTATGTACGCACCCATTAGTCAGCCCCCAACGCCCTCCGCGTCCATTGTGACCTGCCTCGCCACTGGCCTGCTGTGGCTGCCGTGGCTGCCGTGGCTGCCGTGGCTGGGTACAGATTAAATCAATGGCGCATGCGTCGCCAAGCCTCACTCCATCTGCCACACCAAGCCCTTCCATACGTACACCAACCCATGTTGCCCAACTCCCTCTACAACATGTCATTAATCCCGCACCTCCTGCTACCCAGCCTCTGCCAGCCCACAGAGCCGCCAGTTGCCATTGGTCGGCATCCAAACATACACACCATGACACAACTCTATCCAGGCTAACACAGGCCGGTAGTTACGCTTCCATGCTATTGCTCTCTGGCATAAGCAATTGCTGCAGAAACCCAACACCGAAGACACTTTCATATACGCATCGCCAAGTCTCACTGATCCACTTCTCGTAGCAAGCTGGTTGGGGGGGGGGGGGGGGGGGGGGGGGGGGGGGGGGGGGGGGGGGGGGGGGGGGGGGGGGGGGGGGGGGGGGGGGGGGGGGGGGGGGGGGGGGG
>JALPSE010000105.1:20209-63957 GCA_030558545.1 Bipolaris gigantea
GACAAAAAGATGCTGAATCGCTCTTATAGAACGGGGAAAGGCGACTAGATTGTTCATTGCTAGGTGGTAAGTCGTAATTTGATAGTGAAATAATATGTTGATAAGGTGCGCAATGTTTACGTCTGTATACTTCGCCTTCATATATCCTCTATATAGAAGCTCAAAGAACTTGACGAGCTATCCCCGAGTGTTTCAGGCAGTGGTAAGAACAGACATGTTATACAAGCTTGGAATTCATATTATAGTCCGGAAGCCGCTACAAATGCTATGTGAATGCCAAGGTACCATGCCCGTTTAGGCGAGATACCATAACAAAGAGTATCTTCACAATCAATTCGCAATTCGCAATCGCGGTGCTGCAAACTGCCAGCAGCAAGCCCCCCAGTTGCAATCCAAGTGCCCAAATAAAAATTGGGCACAGAATCACCATCAAGTAGTGGCTACCCACGAGCACGGGACATTGTCAAGATTTGCCTACTAACGATACTGGGATCGAGGACCCACTGTGGCTGAAGGGTTAACCACACAGTATCCACAAGGCTGAGCAAGCCTCAAAAATAGACTTGCCCTGTGTCCCAGCAATTGAGTGATGGGGGTGTGGGTAGTCGAATGTCTCCAGGGGGGTGGAAGGCTCGATCCCTACAGTCAGCCACAACGGGGAGGTTGTTTATGTCGCGCTAAGGCAGATTTGCTTTTTTTTGAATAATTCGCATTGTCTATGTATGTTCTAGAATCCATTAATCAAAGATGCCAATATGTTATGATGTGTCCGCAATGTGTTCTGTAGAATTGGCTTCGGGAAAATGAGGTAACGTTGTTGGAGGTGCAAGGACTGTGCGATGCGGTCTGCAAGCCGGCCGCAAGTTCGTGCGTGCTTACAGCTGTGCCTCAGCAGCGCCTCTTCTTGGGAGTGCAGCCCCCAAAGAGAAGCTGAATTCCAGGGTAACATAAGTACTCGTTTCACCCATGGTTCAGCTGCATATCGCTTTGTCCAAGGAGTTAACACGGACCGTGTCTTCTACAATTACGCAAACTAGCGTCGACGCGAAAGCTGAGGAGATACTCAAGATCGTTGAACAATATGGTTTGAACTACGAGCGGACTGACAAGTGGGATGGATTCGAGACGTTCCTACCGATAGTCAAGGGACAGGTTGAGCGCAAAGAGCCCGTACTCATGCTACCTCCTGGGTTTTCGTTCGAATCTCCAAGCACAAAAAACAATGTCTTGGGTGTTTTGCCGGACCTTGGCGAGAAGCTTGCGCTGAAGCATCTGGATGGGCTCTGCGGGAAGATCAAGGCGGTCTATGAGCTTGGCGCCGAATGCCATATCACCTCTGACGGTCTTGTACACAACGGTATGTTACCCCGCGTTTCCCACACATGTATGTCCTTGACTAATGGCAACAGACCTTCTCGGCGTGAGTGACGAAACAGTACGGAATTTCGGCCAAAGCGTTCAACAGATAGCAGCCGACAACAACCTCAACAACCTCAGCTTCCTGCGACTGTGGGATATACTCCAGTTTTCAGGAGACTTTCAATCCAAAGAGTGCTATCTCGAGAATGCATCCAGTATCCGCAAAGAACTCAAGCGACAGTACGGAGACGCCAAGTTCGAGGCAGATATGGCGAATACTAGTACTGGCGACATGCAAATGACGCATACCAAGTACCTCGAGTTTCTGAAGCAGGACCTGGCGTTGAACGAAAGACATGTTGCTCTTTGCCCAGAGGATCAGGCTGCGAATATTGCAAACACGGCAAAGGAGATGATGGGCCGATGGAAGGCCTTCTCTGCTGCAATAGCTGCTCTGCCTACGCAGTATGTGCGTCTGTCTATTCACGATTCTGGTGGAAAGGATAAGCTGTCCATGGCTTTCATGCCGCAGCAAGAAAAAGGTGCACTCGGGGCGACGCCATGGCACTCGGCACTTGTCGTTGAGGAGGATGGGTCGATGCGCACTGTGCAGCGGTGCAAGGTTGATGAGACCAAGTATCATCTTGTGTATCGCAATGGGCGGCTCTATTTTTTCCGAGCTCTGGTGGGCAACGGGCAGGAATCGAACCAAAGCTTTGCAGAGCTATATCCCGGCGGTGTCATGATTCGAGATCGGAGGGCAGTTTCTGACGGTCAGCGGATAGGCGAGGACGAGGGGTGAAAAGGAAATACGTCCACCACAGGCTTGGCTAGGACCGCTTGCTTGGTGTTGGACGATGACGGCTGGGTAGGCAGACGGAGACATAGTTAGGCAATAGATGGATGCATGACAGCGAATGTGGACGAGCAGCAGATGTGGTAAGATTGTGTAGTGTCAGCGGGGCCGTGTCAGCGTGCAGTTCACACGCGAGATGCCGAGGACGACGAATCAAGTCATTGGTTCCAGTGAGGCTGAAAGGAAGGGCGAAGGCCGCCCAAGAACATGGTCGAGCGACGACGGTGTCCCTGTCTCGTACACTCAACCTGGTAAGGATCGGTCGATGGAGGGCAGGCGACCAATCACTTTGCAGCCATGGAGGGCCGGTGCAACAGAGAGACGCCCACGCGCATGCAAGAGATGTGCAAAACACGACTCGTGCTTTTGTGTGCTTGGGGGTGAGCATGACAAGGACCATGGGTCTGTGGCTGGCGGCGTCATGAGCGTGTTTGGGTATAGCAGATGCGTCGGCGTGCGTGCATGTATATATACATGGATACACGCAAATTCATGGTACGTGTACAAGTACCGGTACATGGTACTACAGGCACAGGCATCGATACGGCTGTGCGGCAGGGCTGCATCGAAATGGGCTTGGCAGGCGTGGGTGTGCTGCACGGCCATCTTCGATTGCGCCCGTCCCCACCTTGTAGTCGGCATGCATGCATGGAACTGACTGCTACTGGTGCACAGCCGGGTGTCAGGGCTAGCCCATCATATGGTTGCAAGATCAACGGGTCCAAGGCTTGTCTTCCCCAGCCTTCTGCTTCCCATGAGGATGCTGCAGCCCCTTGTATGCCTTGCCATCTTCGCATATGCTCCTGTCTTATGCAGATGCTGACCCCACCCCCGGAAGACGGAGGCATCGACTCTCCCTACAATGCGACCCTGACTGCGACACCAACCGACCAACAGTGTGACTGGACCGCCACCCTGCCACAGACTCCTCATATTCGCTTCTTCCGCAACACCGACTGGTCGCGCACTCGCCTCGGCCCCCTCGACAGCTGGAGCCCGACGCTGCGACTCTTTGCCAGTTATGTCCTCACAGACTCGCGCGCCGCATGTCTCTGGTGGGGGGATGTTTCCCACATGACAGCCATCTACAATGACAAATATGTCCCTCTTGCCGCCGGTGTGCACCCTGGCCTCATGGGATCCCTCTTCCAGGATGGCTATCCAGAGCTGTGGTCCTCCATCAGCGCACATTTCAACCAGGCAAAGAGTACCGGCATTGGTGTCGACCATGATTCGGCTCTTTCGACCTTCGTGGAGCGCAAGGGCTACCGCGAGGAAGCTTTTTTTTCCGGCGGCTTTACGCCCGTAGGCATGCCTGGCCCAGTGGAAGGTTACATCAATCATGTGTGAGTTTTTTTTGGTCGCGCCAGATGCGCTCCCGTCATGACAGTAGTACTGTTGGCGCGCAAGTAGCGTTTTGGATGCAGAGCTGATGTGCTCCCCAGTTACGAAGTAACCACGGAGAAACTCACCGAGCGCCGCACAAAATGCTTGAATAAGCTCGCCTCGGTGCCTCCGCGGTCTATCGACAATATCTGCTCGCACATCCTCAACACGCTGGAGACGAATACGCAAGATGTGCCCATGGTTATGTTGTACAGGATGGATGGAACAGCAGGCTCCAATTCGCTGAGGCTGCATGGCCATATAGGTCTCCCCGAGGGCCATCCTCTTTTGGTGAACACGGCTACGATCGACAGTGAAGAAGGACTCATACCGGACATGCGAAGAGCTGGCACAGACCAAACCATTATCAATTACGACAACCGCTTCTCATCTGTCGACTGGAAAGGCTGGGGCGCACCGTCTGAGAAGATTGTCATCATGCCCATCATGTGCGGTGGGCGTCTCTTTGGCTACCTCATCTTCGGCACAAACCCTTATCGTCCACACGATGAAATGTGCGAGCAGTTCATTCGAGACCTCAACCGCATGGTGTCGAGTCTCATGACTGCTGCAGTAGATTATGAGTCCAACAAGAAGCACCAGGTCCAGCTTGAAGCGGACCTTGCTTTCAGCGATCTTAAGCTACGCCATCTCATCGATCACGCGTCGGTAGGCATGTGCCATGTTTCCTTGGATGGATACATGCTTTGGGCAAACGATTATTACTACGAACTCGCTGGACAATCGCCAATCAATCAATCAGATAGTCTCGCCCTCTTCTTTAACGCATATCATGAAGACGACCGCGCGAAATCAGAAGAGGTTTGGGAGCGTTTGCTCAAAGGCGACGACCAAGTCACCGTCGACCTCCGCTTGAAACGACTGTACACACCTCCGACAGGCGATCCAGAACCGGCACAGCTTCAAGTCCTCGCATTCCCATACCGCAACGAGCATGGCAGCGTGGTGAGCGTCATGGCTTGTACTACTGACATTAGCCGATTATGCTGGGCAAAGTCCTTCCAGGCCCGACAGGCTGCTGAAGCGAGAGAAGCGAAACGACAGCAGGAAGCCTTCATCGATGTCGTCTCTCACGAAATGCGGAATCCCCTTAGTGCCATTGTGCACTGTGCTGATGCCATCACAACTGCCCTTGAGGAGTGCCGCGCACAGATTACCGATATCCCCAAACCCTGCCTAGACATTCTCAACGACAACATGCACAGTGCCAACACGATCATGCAATGTGCGCACCACCAGAAGCGGATCATTGACGACGTGCTTACACTGAGCAAACTTGACTCTATGCTCCTATCGATTACCCCGGTTCCTGTTAAACCCATGAAACTCGTCGACTCCATTGTCAACATCTTTCAAGCCGAGCTCAAGACAAGCAATATTGCTTACAGCATAACACCAGACCCTTCCCTCTCGGAACTCGGCATTGATCATCTATTTTTCGATCCATCTCGGGTGACGCAGATCTTCATTAACTTACTTACAAATGCCATCAAATTCGTCAAACCGTCACACAAACCAGCCATCTCAATTCGCTATGCTGCAAGCCGATCAAACCCACGTAAGCTCTTTCCCAGCGATATGTTCTGGGCAACTGACGGCGAAACACCTGCCAATTTGACTAGCAACCCAGATTGGGGTAATGGTGAGGAGATATATTTGGGTTTCAGCGTAACAGATTCTGGTATCGGGCTGCAGGAAAAGGACATCGACAAGATTTTTGAACGCTTCAGGCAGGCAAACGTAAAGACGCACGTAAATTACGGAGGCAGTGGTTTAGGCCTCTTCATATCCAAGGAACTTACCGAAAAGCAGGGAGGTGAAATCGGGGTTGCCTCTGTCTTGGGTAAGGGCTCGACATTCGGATTCTATGTCAAGACGCGAAGAGTAGAACCCCAGCCTAAGACACTCAAGGAAATGTTCCAGCAAGCAGGAAACACGGAGTTTGCATCTCGACAACTACGTGTGTTGCTGGTGGAAGACAACATCATCAACCAGCGAGTTCTCGGAAAACAGCTTAAGAAAGCCGGTTGCGATGTTACCGTAGCCAACCATGGTCTCGAAGCGCTTGATTCCTTGGACCGACAGACGTTCGACATTGTATTGATGGATTTGGAAATGCCAGTACTCGATGGCCTCGAAGCGATGCGACAATTTAGGAAAAAAGAACTCAACGAATGTCGGCCGGTAAGACTGCCCATCATCGCAGTAACCGCCAATGTGCGGAAAGAACAAATGGACACAGCCATGGCTGCCGGAGCAGATCGTGTCATGCAAAAACCCTTCAAAGCAGCCGACCTGGTATCCATGATGAAGTCATTGATACCGCAGCTTGCGCCAGTATCTATTGATCCACCAACACCAGGACTAGGGAGTCGGTCGAGTGCTTTAGTACCCTGAGTGTCGGAGACTACTTTTGTCATCTCCGATGAAATAAAGCACCATACAGATAACGCAGACGATTTCACTCTATGTCCGACGATCCAGGTCCTAGGTTTAAGGTTTAAGTCCGCAAACCTTGGTCCGTCCACCAAAACGTGCTTATTAGGTCTTCGACATCTCTGTTTTTTTATTTCCCTACCGACTGAAGTCCTGACTTCAACAGCGAGGAGAGATATCAACGAAACACATCTGTTCGCATATCTATTTGTATCAACGCATTCCACAAGCGTTCGTACATGATGCTCCAAAGTCTACTGAACAGTGTATGTTCAATATCGACAAGCCGAGAAGGAACTTCGGACGAGCAGCAATTTATTGATGACTATGTGCTATCATCACATGGCTTTATCGCGCAAGAGTAGTGTTGGACAAAAAGCTAGGCCAACTGAGACCCAGTAGACTGGCTTCTTGAGCGTAGAATTGAATGAGAGGGAGGAGAGGGCGTATAAGAATCATCAGTGTTGTCACAGAGAACGCAACATAATTTGAACATGAACACTCCATTTGAATTCTTCTTTTCCGCTTCCTGAATCCAGGGAACCAAGTCAAGTCGTTCTTCCGGTCCCGCTTGGCACATAGCACAGCCATTACTACTACTTCTCTTGTTAAACTAAAATAAATTGTAATAAAAACAGCCTCTGTCACGATAAAGTCGCTGTTCGCAATTGGTCGCCTGCTACCACATATTTAGAAAAGATGGTCTTATATACTGAGATACAATCTTCTTATAAGAATGAGGAAGGAAATTATGCAATTCTATAATGTCGGTGTGCAGTTATATCTGGTCAATGTTCCGCCAACTCGGTAGAGGCAGTTCTTTGCGGGTATTTTCGTCCACCAAGAGTTTGCTATTTGGATGCAGGTGCACGGGCCATGGCCATTAAGGGTGTCGCGTCGCGTCGCCTCTTCCCAATCCATCCACTGGCACCACTCTCATCTGCGTCTTACGCCACACTAGTCATATTTACGTTTACCAAGTTTTCATTCTCATGACCATAATGCCTCGACAGATTTCAGTTGAGGAATACCAAGAATTAGGCCGCAATTACTATAAGCTCAAGCAATACGACAAGGCGCTAGAGACATTCACAAAGGGCATCGAGACTTGCCCGAATCCTACTCTCAATCTGTATGACTACCGAGCTGCAACTTATGACAAGCTCGAAAGATTTAGTGATGCGGTCAGAGATGGGAGAGAAATGATAAGAATGCAAAAATCAGATGTCAAGGGATACCTTAGGACAGCAAGTGTCCTGGAGAATATGGGAAAGGAAGAAACGGCACTAGGGATATACAAGTATGGAATGAAAAATGTCGGATCCAAAGATAAGAATTTCAAGGTATGTATCCTCGTCGAACTTATTTTCTATCCTATTATTCCCTCAACCATGGGGTTTTGAGCTACCGCTGACGTTTAATCAGTTTCTTCAACAACTGCACGACAAGCTCACTCGTAAGCTTTCACCAGCAACAGCTGTTGATCCATTCTCTGTTCTACCTGTGGAGTTGGCCGAAATGGTGCTTGAGTATCTGCCCTTCCGCCACATAGTCAACTGCATGCGGGTCAGCAAAGGCTGGCGAGATTACCTCTCAAAGCTGCCTAAGCTATGGCTACATCTTGATCTGAAGGGCGCACGTAAGCCTGTGCCTCGTTCCTTCGTCAGCTCGGCTTTCAGATTTTCAGAGATGCGTATGACGCACGTCACTCTCCACCGTCTCGAGCACATGGATGTAATAAAAAATCTAGCAAAAATGGCTAAAGGTCTCACAGATGTGGAGATTCTCTCCTCACCACATGCCATGTCTGCATCATTGGTCGAAATTGCCAAGAGCAGTTCCAAGCTGAAGAAACTCACTGTGCATCCAGACATAACGGCAGATGCTATGGAGCAAATTCTCCAAGCGCGACCTACACTTGAACACGTTGCTTTCCACAGTGTCTTACTACTAAGACGCCCGATGAAATGGACGAATCCATTTCCTCACCTCCATACACTAAGTCTAACCGGCACCGACAGGTTAAGTGGGTGGCAGCTCGAGATTGCCAAACTCTTTAGTCTTACACCCTCGCTCCGGTCCTTTTCACTCTGTAATGCGGATGGCTTCGACGTATCAGGCCGAGGCTGGCCACAGGATGCATCTCAAATACCGCCAATTACAAAACTGGCCATGA
This sequence comes from Bipolaris gigantea, assembly GCA_030558545.1. Lineage (NCBI taxonomy): Eukaryota > Fungi > Ascomycota > Dothideomycetes > Pleosporales > Pleosporaceae > Bipolaris > Bipolaris gigantea. Next base: position 28,444 of record JALPSE010000105.1, read on the forward strand.
AGCGCGTATCATTTGAGCTGCACCCTGCATTGCCCAATACACTGCAACATCTCATCCTTGACAACTATTGGGGCTTGCTACCAAGGATTACTAACACCAATCCATGGGCGCGTGCTAAATTAGCTGACCTCACACATCTGTCACTATCTGGAATTTCTGTGAGCCCGGAGAAGCTCGAGATGCTTCTCGATTCATACATTGAAGACGGCGCTCTTAAGTCGCTCTCGGGTAGCAAACCACTGCAGCACTTCTCCCTCCGCTGCCTGCTCGATCCGGAAGTAACATTATTCAACGGGCCTAACGCCGTTCTCTGTCACTCCCCACGAATTCTTACGCCAGCTCTCGAGTCGTTAGATCTAGGCACTATGCCATGTACCGATGATGACGTTGAGTGTCTTCTCACGTATAAAACTGGTCTCACAACGATTGACCTCTCGAACACAAACATTACTGGAGCTTCAATCAAGATGCTGGCGGATAATTTACCCTCACTCGAAAACATCATAGCAGATAACTGCGGGAGAATTACTGGTCGTGATGCAATACGGTATGCAGAGCGGAAGGGGGTGGCGGTGAGTTATCAGATGGGTGAGCAGAAAGGTGGCAGAAGGATCAGATATTGATGGAGCTTTTCATTTTTCAAATTAAAAAATAAATAAGAGGAAGATCCTCTAAATAGTCGGACAGAGCCTTCTCAATGCTTAGTGCCTAAGTGTTCCGTTCTTAGACGAGTGAAGGAAGCCAGTAGAAACACTCAAACGATCACTGTCATAAACAAACTTCTCAACACACTGCTTCAATGGCACTATATTTCTCGGTGTTATATTGTTGTACTATCACGTCTCCACATGCAATCATCTACGCTGCCTCACAAATATACTGTTGCTTATTGTAGGGATGAGAGTTGCAGAGTGTGGGGCGCAAGGAGTACTGACCCTGGGTGGAGCGGGCGCGCTAAGACCGGATAAACACTAGCCCCGAACTTCTCTTTGAGAGACACTCGCCGCCGCCTGTCGCATCCAGGGCAGACAAGGACTCTACACGTCCTCACTCGATATCCACTCTCACCTCCACCCTTTCTCTACCGCGCCTCACATATCTAGCCACGACCATGGCTGAGCCGTACGAGTACGAAGACGGAATGGACGACTATGAGGATGAGGAAGATGACCGCGTTTTGCCCGAGGACTGCTGGGCAGTTATCAGCTCCTTCTTCGACACCAAGGGTCTGGTGTCGCAACAACTGGATTCCTATGACGAATTCACGCGCAACACAATACAAGATATCGTGAAAGAAAACGGAAGCGTCATTCTCGAACAGAACACGCCCTACAACCCCGACGAGGATGACAACCCGATTATCAAGCGCCGCTATGAGATCAAGTTTGGGCGTGTCTATCTTGCACGACCAACACATACGGAAGGAGACGGTACCACTGTGCAGCTGTACCCACACGAGGCGCGTCTGCGCAACCTCACTTACTCCGGAGCCATGTTGGCCGACATTGAAAACCGCATCATGGTCGCCCGTGAAGGTCGCGATCCCGAGGGCGATGAGGACGAAGATATGGAGGGTGGATACACAGGGGGTGCTTCACAGATTCGGTGGGAACGTGAGGACATGCCCATGGACGATGGCACTGCGGCGAGAGTTTTCATCGGAAAGCTGCCCGTCATGTTGCGGTCAGAGCTTTGCCACCTGCGAGCGCAATCAGATGCTGATTTGTTTGCGCTGAACGAATGCCCCTACGATCAGGGTGGATACTTCGTCATCAATGGCAGTGAGAAGGTGCTGATCGCCCAGGAGCGCAGTGCCGCCAACATTGTACAAGTCTTCCGCAAGAAGCAGGGACCTATTCCTTGGATAGCAGAGATTCGAAGTGCTGTCGAAAAGGGCACTCGTCTTATCTCTTCCTTTAACATCAAATGGGCAGAAAACTCGCTCGCCGGCCCGGGCAAGCGTATACCTGGTCCATTCGCATACGCCACTCTCCCATATATCAAGGCAGATGTTCCCATCGCCATTGTCTTCCGTGCGCTTGGCATAGTTTCCGATGAGGAGATTCTGAGCCACATCGTTTATGACCGTACCGACACACAAATGCTGGAGCTGTTGAAGCCCAGTATCGAGGAGGGTTCCGTTGTGCAGGACCGTGAAACTGCCCTTGACTTCATCGCCAAGCGTGGTGCAAACTCTGGTACCAGGGACAGGCGTCTCAAGTTCGCGAGAGATATCATGCAGCGCGAGTTCCTGCCGCATATCTCTCAAAAGGAGGGCCAAGATACCCGCAAGGCCTATTTCTTCGGTTACATGATCCACCGACTTCTGCAGTGTGTGTTGGGTCGCCGCGATGAGGATGACCGTGATCACTTCGGAAAAAAGCGACTAGATCTTGCGGGACCTTTGATTGCCAACTTATTCAGAATCCTTTTCCTGAAGCTCACAAAAGATGTATACAAGTACCTCCAGCGGTGCGTTGAAAACAACCAGGACTTTAACGTCCAGATGGCTGTAAAAGCCAGCATCATCACAAACGGTCTGAAATACTCTCTAGCTACAGGTAACTGGGGTGATCAGAAAAAGGCTGCTTCTGCAAAGGCTGGTGTCTCGCAGGTGTTGAACCGGTACACCTACGCTTCAACCTTGTCCCATCTTCGTCGAACAAACACCCCCGTTGGACGTGATGGTAAACTGGCCAAGCCCCGCCAACTTCACAACTCTCATTGGGGTCTTGTCTGCCCTGCCGAGACGCCTGAAGGACAGGCTTGCGGACTGGTCAAGAACGTGTCTCTCATGTGCTATGTCAGTGTCGGTAGCGATGCATCCCCCATTATCGACTTCATGACGCAACGTAACATGCAACTTCTCGAGGAATACGATCAAAATCAGAACCCGGATGCGACAAAGGTGTTCGTGAACGGTGTGTGGGTCGGTGTTCACTCCAACGCTCAGCAACTTGTCACAGTTGTGCAGGAGCTTCGACGAAACGGAACACTATCTTACGAGATGAGTTTGATTCGTGATATTCGTGACCGAGAGTTCAAGATCTTCACGGATGCTGGCCGTGTCATGAGACCTCTGTTCGTGGTTGAAAACGATATCAGAAAGCCAAACCGAAATCACCTCATCTTCACCAAAGAAATCAGTAATAAGCTCAAGGCCGAGCAGCAAGAGACTAGCACACGGCAAGGCTGGAGTCAAGAGGAGGTCGAGCAGGCCACCTACGGGTGGAGAGGTCTGATCCAAGACGGTGTTGTCGAGTATCTCGATGCCGAAGAAGAAGAAACTGCCATGATAACATTCTCGCCTGAAGATCTGGAGGAATGGCGAGAGATGAAGATGGGCTTGCCTGCAGCCGAGCGATCCACTGAGGGCAAGGATCGACTCCGTCGTCTCAAACCCCAACCAGATCCTCGCATTCACGCCTATACACATTGTGAGATTCATCCGGCCATGATTTTGGGTATCTGTGCCAGTATCATCCCCTTCCCAGACCACAACCAGTCGCCTCGTAACACGTATCAATCTGCCATGGGTAAGCAAGCCATGGGCGTTGCTCTCACCAACTTTGCGCTCCGTATGGACACCATGATGAACGTCCTCTACTACCCTCAGAAGCCTTTGGCGACAACTAGGTCAATGGAGTACCTCAAGTTCCGTGAGCTTCCCGCTGGACAGAACGCTATTGTCGCTATTGCTACCTATGGTGGTTACAACCAGGAAGATTCCGTCATCATGAACCAGAGCAGTATTGATCGTGGTCTCTTCAGGAGTTTGTTCTACCGTGCGTACACTGAACAAGAGAAACGCATTGGTGTCAACGTACTGGAACAGTTCGAGAAACCTACGCGTGCCGACACTCTCCGTTTGAAGGGTGGTACGTATGATAAGCTCGACGACGATGGTGTTGTCGCGCCTGGTGTACGTGTGTCCGGTGACGATATCATCATCGGAAAGACTGCGCCCATTGCGGCGGATGCTCAGGAGCTTGGCCAGAAAACTACTCTGCACACAAAGCGAGACGTTTCAACGCCTCTTCGTAGTACTGAGAACGGTATCGTCGATCAGGTACTCTTCACTACCAACACCGAGGGTCTTCGATTCGTCAAGGTCCGTACCAGGACTACCAAGATACCCCAGATTGGTGACAAGTTTGCTTCTCGTCACGGTCAAAAGGGTACTATTGGTATCACCTACCGACAAGAGGATATGCCTTTTACTCGAGAGGGAGTGACACCTGATCTGATTATCAACCCCCACGCCATTCCCTCTCGTATGACAATTGCCCATTTGGTCGAGTGTCTGCTATCCAAGGTCGGTGCCATCACTGGACAAGAGGGTGACGCCACACCCTTCACCGACGTTACTGTCGATCAGATCTCCCAGCTGCTCGAAGATGCCGGCTACCAGAAGCGTGGTTTCGAAATCATGTACAATGGTCACACTGGCAAGAAGCTGCGCACGCAGATCTTCTTGGGTCCCACATATTACCAGCGTCTCCGCCACATGGTCGACGACAAGATCCACGCTCGTGCCCGCGGCCCCCTCCAGATTCTCACCCGCCAGCCCGTCGAAGGTCGTGCCAGGGACGGTGGTCTCCGTTTCGGAGAAATGGAACGCGATTGTATGATTGCCCATGGTGCCGCTGCCTTCCTCAAAGAACGTCTGTTTACCGTCTCCGACGCATACACCGTCCATGTGTGCGACATTTGCGGTCTGATGAGCCCTATTGCGTAAGTTTTGTTTCCCCTCTTCCGCCTTATATACTGTGATTCAGTCACTAACGCGCTACGGAATAGTCAACTGAAAAAGGGCCTTTACGAATGCCGTCCTTGCCACAACAAAACTCGCATCTCGCAAATCCATATCCCGTACGCGGCGAAACTGCTATTCCAGGAACTCCTCGCGATGAATATTGCGACCCGCATGTTTACGGACCGTTCGGGTCTCAGCGTGCGTGACTAGGTGCCGTAAGAGCCTCCAGCTTTGTGCTGCCGTTTTGTGTTTTTGCAAAATGAAGACCTTTTTTTTCCACCTCACCTCCTTGCTCCGCTCGAAGACTGAAACCCCTGGTTGGCTTCCTTTCCTCTTTCTTTTTGTCTTTTTTTGCTCAATTCCCTACACGGAACTTGCATTGCTATGGCGTTTTTTTTTTCTTCTTCTCTTTTAATTCATGCCCTGTTGCTCAATTATTCATTTCTCTCTCTTTCTCCGCAAACTGTGCCGAAAAGAAAACAAAAAGGGGATAGGGAAGATGGAAAAGGAGGGGAGTGGGAAATTCTTGGTTTCATGAGCGGTTGCCGGCACAGTTGCCCTGAGGCGTTTTTTAGCATCTAGTCTTGATTTGACATCCTGACTCAGATTGAGGGGGGCTTGAAACGCACAAAAACACATATACATTGTAACAAAGATATACAGGACGGTCAATCTGCATACCTAATCAGTTTTGAAAAGAAAGAAAAACAACGATTGTAGCATAACCTCCTCATGTATGCCCACAACTTGAAAGAGAGAGATGTGGTGAATGGCGAATTTGTTACTCTTCTGCCTAGTGGTATCATTGCTATTGCATCTATCATACACCCAACTCTAGCTTCCTAGCGAATATTACTACATCTGCTCGACTCGTTTTACAAGAAAAAAAATTAGACGTCAGAGGTCCAATGAACCCATCTTGTCCGCCTCGTACTCGAATGACCAGTCTTCTTCGCTGTCATAGGCATCCAATATGCCATCAATGTCACTTCCGAAATCCTCTTCAGTCATTCTTTCCTCTTCCTCGTATCGTTCAATCGCCGCCATCTCGCTTGCTGTCAGCAACTGTTGCGATACTGGCTCAGACTTTAAGTTAACACTCGGATAAGCATGCTACACTGCGCCGTTGAGTAGATACTCGATAGCACCCTGGACATTACCACCACTTCTCCGTAAGGCAGAAACATTACGGTCAAATTCGTAGAAGCCCATTTCATTGAGCTGTCTCAATTGTGTCTCGTAAACCTCTTCCGGTGGGCGGTTATCAGCCGGTGGTGGGGGTGAACCAAATCCACCAGGACCAAAGAGAGCGGCAAAAGGGTTACCAGTTGGTGACTGGCCAGTACCGCCTGCAGCGCCGAATGGGTCTGCTCCAGCGCCCCCACCCATCATCTGCATCATATTGCGCATGGCTTCTGGATTCTGCATCATTCGTTGCGCAGCCTCTGCGATGGGGTTGGTCTGACCGCCTTGCGCGCCAGCGCCACCGAATAGGTTTGGAAAGGTGCTTGAGGCATCTTGTGTATTTTGTGGCGCACCTGTATTTGCGCCTTGCTGTTGCTGAGGGGCGAATGGGTTCTGACCTCCCGCGAACAGGCTAGCGAATGGGTTGGCCCCAGCTCCAGCTCCGCCTCCAGCTCCTCCAAAGGCTGCAAAAGGATTTGGTGGCGCGGTTGTATTAGTCTGGTTGGGTGTCGCATTGGCGCCTTCACCTGTTGCAGTCGATCCTGATTGTGGTGTATTGTCTGTAGCACCAGGTGCTGGGAAGCTAGGTGGAGCACCAGGCGCACGTCCACCCATATTTCGTTGCATTTGCAGCTGCATGCGCATCATCTCCGGGCTGAACATCATACGGCGCATTTCGGGGTCTCGCAGCACTTGTTGAAGCATCGGGTTGTCACGGATCTACCATGTGTCAGACGGAGTGGATACAAGGCTGACAGGAGACGTACCATGGGACTTTGCAACATCATATCAACTACCGCTGGGTTATTCATAGCCTCGTTTAGCTGGGACAGAAACATGGGGTTCTCCATCTGTTCGAGCATAGACTCGGTGGTTGGTGGTGGACCCATCTGGTGTATGTCAGCATGATTTCCCAAGGTGGTATAGATTTGGATGAACCCACGCCTCCATCTGGACCAAACATGTCCATGCCAGGCAAGCCATGGAAGCCGGCATAGCGCGCACCAGTGAGTCCCGCAAGAGGGTTGTTGCCCGTTCCAGCGGCAATGTTGGTGGGTACCTGAGGCGTAGGTGCAATGCCCGTGCCAGCAGTGCTTGCCGTGCCCTGGCTTGCGGGATTCTGTCTCGCATTACTGGCAGCGCCCTTGACGAGATGTACTGTGTGCCCGTCCTTGATCTTGACGCTTGCCAATGTGTCAGGGTCCTTAAGCACGCGGCCCGAATATATCAGACGTTGCCGGTCAGCGGGAACATCTGCGTATTCCGATGTCGAAAGTTTGGCCTTGAGGTCGGCGACAGTGGTGGTGCTTGGCAGGGTGAGGACATGCTTCTGGTCGTTTGCGGCCTTGACATTGAAGGTTATATGCGTTTCCTCGGCGGACGTGGCGGCGTCGTCAGCCATTGTAGCTATTTGTTTCGCACGAGCGTGGGTAGCGAGGGGATTGTGTGTAGTCTTGTACTAATGGTCGGCGGAAAGAATACTGTGTCTCCGGGGTGAGATACGTGTGTTGGCGAGAAGAACAGGTGTTGAAGCAGACGGAGTGGCTGTGAGTAGCCCTGGATTCGATTGGAAAGCGGTAGAACGTCACTGGCCCCCGCCAACACTATCACCTACCCTGGCGTCATTAGCGCGTATCCGTGCATGGCTGTGCGGCGGTCGCTGACTAAGGAAGCGTGCCAAGCTTATGGTGGAACGGGAACGGAGGCCGTCCGGGGTATGCAAGCCGAGGTATCTTTGGCGTGGAGAGGAGCTCGCTGCGGTTATCCATGTTGCAATCAACCGTCTCGGTCTTTTACTCTCGCACATCCTCCTGCCTCAACCCCCTTTGGACTGACGTTTCCGTCTAATATTGGACCCCGAGACTCCATTGGCATATAGACACTGCATTACCACCATTAGTTAAACTCACATTCCCCGATATGAAAGGCATACAACTTAAGGAATATGTCAAGGTAACAAGAGTTGGCTCGATTCCCTCTTCTCTTTTGTTAACAATCACAGGGCCCAGAGGACCTCAAAGTCCTCGACCTACCCACGCCCGAACCAAAACCCAACGAATACCTAATCGCCATTCACGCCTCGGGAACCAACTTCTTCGATCTCCTCCAAATCCGAGGAAAGTACCAACATCAACCACCATTCCCATGGGTAGCTGGGTCAGAATTCTCAGGTGTCGTGCTGAAAGCACCCACTTCCCTGCCGGGAGGCAAGACGCCCAAGTTCAAGGAAGGCGATAAGGTCTTTGGTGCTGGACAGGGTGCATATGCGACACATATTGTATCTACAGAAGAGAAGTTGAAAGGCATGCCCGAGGGTTGGAGCTTTGAAGATGCAGCTGGTGTATTTGTCACAGCACCTACAAGTTACGCTGGGTTGGTTGTCCGGGCTGGAATCAAGAAGGGTATACCTTACCACCAAACACCTAACTATGCTATTTAACTGATACTGTTTCAGGTGACTGGGTGCTCGTTCACGCTGCAGCCGGTGGCGTTGGTCTAGCCGCTGTCCAAATCGCAAAAGCCTTTGGCGCAACTGTCGTCGCCACAGCCGGTAGCCCCCACAAACTCAACGTCGCACGATCATTCGGTGCCGATTACACCGTCTCATATCGCGACGCTGACTGGCCTGAGCAAGTCAAGAAGCTCACGCCCAAAGGTCGCGGCGTAGATATCGTTTACGACCCTGTTGGTCTCATCGCCCAATCCATGAAGTGCACCGCCTGGAACGGACGCCTGCTTGTTATCGGTTTTGCAGCCGGTGATATCGAGAAGATGGCTACCAATCGCATTCTGCTCAAGAACGTGAGCGTTGTGGGATTACATTGGGGCGCCTACGCGATCCACGAACCAGAAATGCAGGATGTAGTCTGGGATGGTATATTCAAGCTGGTCAAGGAGGGTAAGTACCGAGGAACTGCATTTACGGATCAGGAATATGTAGGATTGGATAGTGTGCCTGCTGCATTGAAAGCGCTTGGTGGTAGGGATAGTTGGGGCAAAGTTGTTGTCAAGGTCCCGCAGTCCGGTGGAAGCAAAATTTAAGATGCCTCCTACAATCACACTTAGCTATTGTATCATGACCAGCTTATTGTTCAATCAAAAATATTCCATTACGACCTATTTGTTCTCCCTAACAAATCGCACAACCGTGACTTCAAAATCCATGCTTCGATCATGCCAGAGCGCATTCCTGGGCAGTCTCAACCCCGCCATTTCCCTCGTGTAGCTCTTCTCCAAAAACTCTCCATCCCAACTCAGCGTCTCCTTGCCCACATCAAACTTCCAGGTCCTCGCACACTTCACAACCGTATCTAACTGGTATGTCTTCTCCTTGAACGTCTCCAGCACCAGCTCTAAGACCCGCAGATCAGGTAACAAGGAAGTGACGTGTGTGCCCCAGCACTCTGCACTGAGACTTGGAGGCCGACCTACTGTGCGACCGCTTGCTAATAGTTTCATTTCGTCTGCTGACTCACTAGAGCGAAAAGGTGCGCCAAAGGTGGGATCAAGACGGAGGTTTTGGTGCGGATCAGTGGAGGCTGGGTCATCGGTCCATGTCCACCAGTCTTGAGCTGTGAGGCGTAGAGTAAGATGAGTTATCTTGCCTGCAAGGCAAACGCGTGAGTGGGATGAACAAGGCTGCGCACTAATCTCTTCGACCGATACCTGGCTTAGCACGTCGTTGATGGACTGGGGGCATCTGTTGGGTGTAATTATAACGGCGGGTATGAGGACATTTTCAAAGGAGATGGGATGGTCTCCAGTCTTGCTGTCATCGAAATCCTGGAGGATAAGAGCTTGCCGGGGAACAACGTAGCAATTTTCATGTCGAGCTTGTGCTTCCCACTGTTTTAATGCGTTTCTTAGCCCTCCGTTTTCCAGACTCATTTGTGGGAGTTTAATGTCGAGTCGCGTTATCTGTGCGAATTGTCGGGGCAGTAAGAGATGCCTCTTGACCTGGTTGGTGAGTTCGGTGATGAGAAAGGGGTTTATACGCAGCGGCTTTTCGTATGTCTCCAGATACACCGCTTTGCATGTCAGGAGGAGGTGAGTGAACAGAGAGAAGATTTGCTTTGGTCTTTGACCTCAGAGGGTGATATGGACCAAGCAAGAGGCTCTTTGCACTTGGTGACAATTGGGCATGCTTCAGGTCCTATGTCGGAACCGCAGTTACATTTCGGATTTAATATTTTGCGTTTCTGTATGGCCCGCTGTTCCGCTCTTTGACGCGCAAGTGTGCAATCAGCGCAATTGCACCCGCCGGAAGCCATTATTTTGGGGTTCGAATGTATTTGGGGTTTCTTAGAAAGACTGAAGATGGGAATTCGATGCTTTTGAGTACTTGGGCGAGACGTTACACTACTAGCGCGTTGTTGCTTTGGACAATCTAGGCATCGTTAAGGCCCCCCGTAACCGGTAATAATAATTACACAATAGATTCGTCCGCACATTTGCCTAAATTCAATATTGGTATGAGTGCCATGAATCCAAATATTTGCCAAGATCATGGCGGGATGCAGACACAACAAATGGGTATTCGCGCAAGTGCCAGTTACGCTTGGTCCTGTCAAAGCACATCTCATAGGCATCAAATATATGTTTATTCTTCTCAGACAAGTCATACGGCATAGTACCGTATAATTTCTCAACTCTTGGGCAAAACTATTATTTGACTTTTTTATATCTGTTTGTTATGTAGCGTATCAGATCAATTATCTCAGAAAAGAATTGCAGGCCACACCCCAACTTGCCGCAATAAGGTATCAAAAAAATGACTTTACAGTTAATGTAAACATGTGTTTATGATTGTTCAAGAACCTCTCAATGGGTGTTTGCCTATTAGGCACACCTCCATGAGGTATGATAACTAAATACCATACGGTTGCGACGAAGGCAGCAGAACAGCGAACTACGATTGCGATGAGACAGCGATACCATGAACTATGGTCGCAATATGGACACGCAGCGCAACGCGCCGATGCCTACAATTCGCTTAGCAAAACTATGATAACTTAACTCCACTATTCGGGACGATGGACTGGTTTTCCAACATTCATTGAAAATCAGATGGTACTGTCTAATACGTTATCTCTGAGGTAGCTAGATGTACTGTACTTTCTCTAATTATATAGAAGACTCTATAAGGAAGAGTATTAAAAAAGTTTCTATAGTACTTGAACTTAAAAAGCTCCTTCCTACTTTTTAAATTTTATTAGGAATTAGTTTAGATACTAAATTTATCTTCTACGTTTTTTGCGTGTTAGCTTTATTTTTAGAGAGAGAGAGACAGAGAGAGAGATTCGAACTCTCGACTTTGCGGATTCCTTGGCATCGTGGTAAAAGAATTTTGGTATCCCAAGAAACCCCACTGCGCCACCCCTCCTTATCAACATTTAGAAATGAGACATCGCACTCGACATATTGGAGAACGCTGACAGTCAAATCGGAATAGGCGACAATTCTAGATTGGTGAATTCTAAGAAACCTAGCGGGAGCTATGTAGAAGGGGCCGCGTAGATGTATAAACAGGTAGTTGCTTTTCCGAGGCTCTCTCTCCAGTCCCCAACACTCGCGTAGTCATGAGACTACGTGGCGATCGTTACGTCATGGACATTACTGATATCACGGCTTCAGTACGTATAGTTCGCCCTCATTCTCACGGTAATATCTGAGTGTTCAGCCTATTATTCTGGAGTTCATTGCAAAGAAAAAACTAGGAAGATGTCTCAACCACTGACCATTGTCGTTACTGGCTCAAATCGCGGCATCGGCCAAGGCATAGTCAAGCTCCTCACCAAAACCCAATATCCACAACCATTGTGCATCTATGCTACATGTCGCAGTGGCCTGGACCTCCAAATCCAACCTTTGTCCCCCAATGAGATCCGATATGCAAAACTCAACATCTCAGACACATCCTCCATCAGGAAATTCATCAGCAACACCTTGGAGAAGGACGGAAAAATTGACGTCCTGATCAACAACGCTGGCGTGAGTAACAACAACATTGAGACGCCCGAACTAGCCGAACAAACGATAAATGTCAATTACTATGGCACAAAAGAGATGTGCCAGCTCTTCCTCACCCAAGGAAAAATGAACAAAACACCAGGTTCTCGCATTGTGAACGTCAGCAGCAGGGCCTCTTCCCTTTCAAACTATACTTCCGTCATACAATCACGTTTCCGCTCTGCAAAGTCAGTCTCAGACATCGATACCCTAGCTCAAGACTACATTGATTCTGTCAAATCCCAGAAGCAAGAAGATGCCGGGTTCGGAACGCCGCCGAAATCGTATCAAGTCAGCAAAGCACTCATCAATGCCCTAACGTTGGTTTTGGCGAAAGAGAATGAAGATGTGGCAGTGAATTGCTGTTGTCCTGGGTGGGTAAATAGCGATATGGGGAATCAGATTGGGAAGCCACCGAAGACATTGGAGGAGGGCGCGAGAATACCTGTAAGACTGGCTATAGGTGATCTGGGTGAGGGTGGTAACGAAGATGGAGGCCTGAATAGCGATAGCCGAGAGAGTGTTAGTGGAAGGTACTTTGAAAATGACGGGGTGAGGCATAGAGGATGGGGCAGAGCAAGGGCGTGGTAATCATTTCAGTCAACCATCAATTCAATTTTTTACACACTAATTCAATATCAATGGAGAGGAAGATGATACAACAAGCTCAATCCAAAAACCACCTCGGCACCTCCGGCCCCCAAACAGCCAAACTCTCATCCCCGGCCTCCCCCCACCCAACAGGCGTATCCTCATTTACCAAATCCCCATCCGCATAATGCTCAATCATATTGCCCGTAGTATCCCACCAATAATCAAACAACTGGCTCCCCAGAATATGCCGGCCTACGCCCCAAACGCTCTCGTAGCCCCGCTGCGCCAACCACTCATGCCCCAGACTCTGCGTGTCGAAGTCGTGAACTTCGAAACTGCTGTGGTGTACATGCGAGGTGGGATTTGAAGACAAGAAGATGGTGTGGTGGTCGGTATAGCCCGGTCCGAGATCGATATGCGCGAAGATGGCCACATCTTTTTGCTTGGGGGGCGATGCGGGGTCATCTGAGGATTCGTTAATGTAGAGGAAATCCGTGGGCACGATGTTGAAAGTTCGAGTGTACCATTGCATCTCTTCCTGGAAATTTTGCACACAGAGACCGTAATGGCCTAATTTGTGTATAGCTGCAGGTCCTGGTTTGAAGCGCTGGAAGCGCGCGATGCGTGGCTTGTCCTTTTCGTAGTTTGTGGTTAGAATTTCGGGGAAGGGGCCAGGTTCCTTTTTCGTTTGGCGATATATGAGGTTGATGGGGAAGCCTTCTGGGTCGTGCAAAGTGACCATGGAGCCACCACCTGGGGCATCCGTCAATTCTTCAATCGGACTTGCGCCTGGGACTTTGGTCGCTTTTTCTAGTTCGGCGTAGCTTTCAACTTCGAAGCAGCCTCCTAGAAACTTCTTTTCGCCTTGTTGTGCATAGTAGACGTATTGCTCGTCATTGTATCCCCTGAACCATTTCTTGCCCTCAGCTTTTTGGGCTACGCTCATACCAAAGTCGCGTAGGAACTTGGTGATTTTGTCAAGGTCTGGATGCTGGTATCGCATATGTACGAGCTTGGTAAGTTTGATTTGCGCGCTGCGATCAATATTTTGTTCTTTCTGCCATTGTCGCAGTGGTTTGCAGGGTTTAGGAATGGCGACAGATTGAGGTACTGAAGATCCACGATTCGGCGATACTTCGCGACTAGGGCTCTGAAAACCTTATTAACATATCCTCAGTATAGCAGTGAAGAAGTAATGACTGAGATGTACCCGTGATTTGATGCATTCCTACGTATGATGGGAATGCGAAGGAGCGAATGTGGGGCTTTTGTATGAACATACCGCTGGGGTGATCTTTTCATTAAATTCTTCAAAAGCCATGCCGGTTTGTATCGTCTTTTATATTGGTAGGCTAGGCGCTGTTATGGTAAAATGAAGTCATGAAGGAAAAGGATTTATCTGAAATGTGGAAGCAGTTGTAGAGAGGCGAGTGGGTACACGCATGTGGGGAGGTAGAACGTAGTACGCAATGCCGATGTGGGGTCCCGTCATCCTCGTAGTAACGCGTCTGACGCCAAGTTATCATCGACACTGGTTCTATGTGGCTTGACTGCGTCGAGTAGTACATACTATCAATACTTCTTTAGTGTATGTTGGTTGTAAAATTTGGAATTCCATTTTCGATGGTCAAAAACGTGTGCAAGTCCACTCGTTCATCAGTCTATTTGCGTCCAGTGGAGTTTTTCTCCTATCGCATCTTCCATCAGCTGACGCCAATTTGAGTTACATGGGGTTGAAATAGTGGAGAGACTGAAGATCAGGTACATGCCATGTGGTGCGGACTATAGTTGCAAAAAAAGTGCAAAACATACAACAGCGGGGATTCGCCAGTGGTCACCCACCTGACTACTAGTCCGCCGGTCAGAGGTTTATCGTGTGGGGAGCGAACGAGACCCAGAGCAATACTCTGCCTATGATCGTATGTGAAAGGAAGTTAGAAGTGTGTAGTTAACATACTCGGTTTCAAGAGCGCAAAGGGGGACGAATGAAGCAATAAGCCTCTTATACACATGAGGAGATTAAGAACAGATAAAGATAAACACATATTCGTCTACTGTGCACAGATAAAAGAACTATAGCTGCTGTGACCGATTTGGTCTTGTTCGTTAGGAATATGTTGGTTATTTCGAGTGCACAGATAGAATGCTAATGTTGCTACCGTTCTAATTGAGGCTATGGATCTAGTCCCTGGCTGGCCATCATGGGCCCAGATCAGACTCAAAGCTCGATTATCTCTGACTCCATAGAGACATGTTTGCTCTCTTCCACGAGTTTATTCAGCCACGTGCCCAACCTGAGTGCAGCTTTACTAATCTGTAATTCAACAATAGGAACAGCGCCCGTCGCATACCCATCTGTTCCAAGATCGGTATCATTTCGTACACGCTTGTACACGTAATCGCAGTCCCAACGATTACTCTCTTTTGCCCAGGTCGTTGCGCATCTTTCTGGAGTCGAAGGATCCACACACGATAGCCACATGTATGGTGCCGAGTAGAATTCATCTTTGCGAATGCGCGAAACAAGATCGGTGAAAAAGGCATCGATAGATTGGTTGGAGAATGGGTGGCTGACATTTGCCGCATAGTATGGTATATAGCCATCCCAGACCTGCGTTAATGAGCTGTGGATACTTCAACCAATGAACAAGACTTACAGCGTGTAATTGGGTAGATACGTTTCCAAACACTACTTTGTAGGTATTGCCACCTACTGCACGCCCGCTCGCATGTAGAGGTTGGTGAATATCTCCGAAGAAATGCGCGACCCATTTTAAAGCATAGGAACAGGTCAGATTGGTCCCTCCCTTTAAATGACCACTCTGAACCTGATCTATGCATCCACGCAGGATGCTTGTCTGATTCGCGATGGCGCTCACCACACATCCACCAATGGCACAGTCGTGGTTGTATTCCAAATGGCATTTCTCTGGTGGGCTGTCATGCGTGTCTATCCAGTGCCATTGATAAGAAAAGCGACCTTCTTGGGTGTGTGCATAGGCGTCTGCCCATGCTGCGGAGCGCCCAACTGAGCCGTGGTACTGTGGTTCGAGGATCTCAGCAAGGACTGAGGTCGTTTCTGGCGTGAAAAACGTCTCTGCCATAAAGCCGATTTGATTGTGGACTGGGTTGACTCAGTACGGAATCTCTCGGTGCATGGCATCACAGCCTACCATCTGTATTCCAAGCCGAGGCTGAAATTAAGAGCGATGCTCCCGCCAATACAGCGCTTGCACGCATCCTTTCGAGATCACAATGAATCGTGGTTTGACGGGGTTTCTCAAGAATGTAGGTATCAGGTACGGTAAGGGGACGTGCTCCTTATAGCCGTGAAGACTCGTGGTTAGAAACGAAGAACTGAAGATGGCACAGCAGTCACTTGGATGTTAAGCTAGATTTGTAGAAGTCTGAAGTAAACGCAGGATGATTTTTGGTGGGTTTGAGTGCCGTCTTGTGTGAGACCTGGAACAGCATGTTGCACGTTCGGCGCCTGTGTCGACGCGTGATGCGCTACGATGACGCGCCAGAGCCAGACATGGTTGCAGGGAAGTAACGGCACTAGTCTCAGAACGGTCAGGTACGTCCGATGTGGGTACATCAGCCCATATCGCCCTGCAGCACATGGCGAAGATGGTATCAAAACGCAACACACCTTCCTCATCTTTCAGCATCCTTTCTCATAGAGTTTAGTGATCTCTGCTCTTTTTGTTCCTTCCTTCACTTCTCACCCTTCAGCTTCAGCACTTACCACCAATTATTGCTTGTTTTGTTTCCTTGTCGATATGTCTATTTCGAGCTAAGGAAGAATACCTTTCTTAGGTTGGCAGTAGTATGAAAGACGGCCAAACTCTGTTGAATATATTCAACTACCATTTCCTAGCCTCCGAGTACCAATGAATTGATGGATATGCAATAGCACGACGATACGATGTTGAATTTTATTTATTCAGAATAGACAGACTAACACTTGCAAATCTGTAGCCATCTACTCCTCTGGCTCAACATTCACATCAACCCCATATTCATCCACAATCCAGGCGCAAAACTTCTCCCACTTGCTAACCCACTCCTTCAACCTCTGCGCCCGGATGCCCTTACCGAACATGCCATCCTTAATATCTTGTGTCCAATCTTTTGCAGTATAATCGTCAAGACTAGCCCAACGCACACTGTTCTCTGCGAGAGAGCCCAGACCCTCCAACCCCAAATTCTCCCAACCCTGGAGCGCCTGCCAGAAATCATGCGACATACCCGATACTCCCTGGCCCAAGATAGTTGGATCATCGTTGCACAGCGAACAAGGGACGCCGCGCGCAAGGAGCGCTGGTAGCGGATGTGACATGATGCTCCCACACAACCTCAACACTTCGTTGGAAACTGGGCAGCTTTCCACTAGGATCCGTTTCTCTTTGACCATGTCAATTAGCAGCGGGTGTTTGTACAAACTGAAGCCATGACCAATGCGTCGGGTACCGAGAATAATGGCGTCGAAGAGGTTCTCGTCTACCGAGTCGCCATCACCAAGCGTCTCACCCGCATGGAAGAAGAAGGGTATGTCGACGCCTTCTTGTGCGCATGCTTTGCGAAACCAGAAGAGTTCAGGAGCTAGATCTGAGAGAGAACGTCCGAGATCTTCCTGGCCGACAAGGTCGTAACCTGCAATGATTTCGGGGAACTCGAGTTTCATTTCTATACATTGCTTCATGCCTGATGCACTGTTAGTAGGTGAAAGTGTATTTCTACGAAATTTGAGTATATTGATTGCACTGATTGCTTGTGTGACATACTCTCGATAACTTGTTTGGTTCCAAACTGACGGATGGTAGTCCAGATCATTCTCGCGCCCCAAAACTCTTTCCCTTCTTCACTCGCTTTAAACTTTTCAATCTCGTCGGCCATATGTTCGAGCATGTGAAACCAGTCATCGTCCCACTTATCTTTTCCTGCGCTGCGATACGGGGTGTAGAATGCTGACCGCATGTCTACATAGTAGACCCCATCATCAAGTAACTGCTTGCACATGTTTCGGATGAACTTGCGGAAAATAGGCTCATAGTATATCAATGAGCCAAGAATAGGGAAACACGACATAAACTTCCGCCATACTTCGTTGGGGCCTTCATGATGGGAAAGGTGCTCAGAGGGTGTGATGGTAACGCGGGAACGAATCCACTCGATAAAAGCTTTTTTGCCTCCATCTGGGAAGCTATCCGCAGCTTGATTGACAGCAATCGGTGTATTAGCGGTATAGCTCTCACTCCAGATGGAGCTGCCAGTTTTGACGTCCTTGGAATACGTGAATGAGAAACCTATCTTGCGTCTTGCCTGGTCATCAACAATAGGACCGTCGGCTACCAAACAAACCCCCTCAGTTTTAAAGGCTTCTTGAAGTGCCCAATCAAGATCAACCATGGCCTCTAGATGGCAGTGCAATAGTGTGCCTTTTGGCATTTTCTTCACTATCTGCCACAGCTTACTTTTTTCCATGCGCTCCTTGGCAAGTGAGAACATCATACCGGGAAACACATCGACATGGTCAGTCAGCAAACTGTCTTCGTATTCCTTGGTCCATAGTGTTTGTTGCTCCTCGAACCGGATTTGAGAGACAATAGCGCATGCTTCCTGTGCCATAGGCGAGAGATTTTGGCGGAACAGATAGTCTGCCAATTGTCAGACCCACGGTACTGAGGCGCGAAAACAGAAAGCTTGGTTCACGAACCACTTCGCTGTCTCTTCTCCTGCTGGACGAGTGCATCCCTGCCCTGCAGATACTGTTGGATAAATGAGTCGCCTAACGTCGGGACACCTTCCGCCTGCGCCCACTTCTCGTCGTTTGCAGGCTCGTTCGTTGCCATGTTTGCGTCTGTGTGGAGAGTGGCAGTCGAGCGCAAGTTGAGGCCGAAAAAGAGTCAGACAAAGGAAATATTGAGTGAGACTGCTGCCTTGGTGTTTTCCACTACTTCCTTCCCGAACAGCGCTAGTGGGTGCTAACGTAATACACCTCAGCCTTATCCGAGAAAGCGCGCCCCTACCGGGCGGATGCTATGGCGATAGTTGCAGTGTGTATGCAGGGGAAAACGGCGAAGAGACTGCTGTATAGCTCCGAAGGTCTCTTCCACCAGACGCCTGTGAACTCGTCAGTCGTGCAGCGCTGGCAATCCCACGCGTTATCACGCGCTCGGCCCTTATCGATTGCCTAGCGCGGCGTCGATGCACGCGCGGGGGCGCTGCAACGGTGCAAGTGATGGTGTGCACGGCCGTCTGCGATCTCATAGCGCATCATCTGCACCCATACACACGCACCTGCACTTGAACCTGAACCGCTAAACCCCTGGCCTCCGTCGTGTGACTTTCCGACACGCACTAGCAGCCTTTTCCGTCAAAGCATCCTACAGCCTCACCAATCTTGTTCAGTGTGCTCGTACTGCTACTCCAGAAACCCCCCCTACAATCCAACAACCGCCTGCACAGCATCGTGACTTGGCAGGCACGACTCAGCATAACCCTACTCATAGAGGTGTAAAAGCGCCTGGCGCTCTGCATTCTTTGCTAGGGCTACCAGCACCACCGTTCATCACTTATGGAGCCCCTTCGCTCTTAGCGATAGGCGCAAGAGCTGCCTAAAGTGAACGAGTCCTGGAACTCCACCACCAGTCTCCAAAGGGACTATGGCCTTCTTCTCTGGACTTTCGAGCTCCATCGGCAGGAAGCTACTCCTGTACGGACTGCGCCAAATCGACATACTCGACAAGGATCCCGCCGACTTTGTAAGCGTTGATGTCGGGAAGCGGACAACACTCGAGGTCCGCGATGTCGGCCTACACGTCAAGGTGGGTGATGCAGGTACCAATCTTAACATACCACTGTGCTGATGATATTCGTAGAAATTGGTAGCATTGCTACATCTCAAACTACCTAATGAAATCCATCTCTCAAAGGCCCAAGCCTCGCTACTCCGAGTCACGTTTGTCCTCGACTTCGGCGTACCCCGAATATCGATTGAAGTGGATGGTATACAGATACAGGCTAGGTTACTGGAGAATGCCGGCGATGACGTTTCTTCTCATCCCGCTCAGCAGCCGGACCCATCACAACCCTCGCCACTTCAACGGAGAGCCTCGACACCACCCATCCGGGACGATTCGAGCGACCCTGGCTCGGACGAGGATGACTATGTGCCAACAGTGGACGAGCTAGCAAACTCCTTCCTACGGACGGAACCAGAAGAGGAGATACGCGAACTGCAGGAGGAGCTGGCATCTCAGGCGTCATATATGCAAGAGTCAATCGCATCAACCGATGATGGCGATGACAACTCCGCTGGCATGGGAACCCCGCTGGCACTTCCGGCATATCTGCGAAACATCCTCAATACCGCTTTGGACCGCCTCAGCATCACAGTCAATGACATCAATATTGAGCTGGAGGATCAGTCCCCAAAAGATACTCCAGACTCACTGAGGTCGATCCAAAGTTCGCCCGCTGCCCTCAGCTTCCATGTAGAACGCGTTGCCATAGACTCAATAACTTCCAAGGATATACGTGTAGATTTGGGCTCAACAACAGCTCCTGATGCAGCCAAGCTGGGTAAACGAAGAATGCGTGTTGAGAACATCTGTGCACGTCTTGTGTCTGATGTGGAGAACTTCGTCTCTTTATCGAGGTTTTCGCAACCGCCTTCACCACTCATGACTCGATCAGAAGTCTCAACTAGCCAAAAGTCCATTGGGGAGCCGTCCGCGAGTCACATGTCTCATCATACCACTCATGGGGAGCCTGTGCACACTATGCAGGAAGAGCCCGGTCTTTCTATACACGACGAATCCAATCGCTCTATACACGAGGAAACCAGTCGCTCTGTACAAGAAGAGCTCAGTCGCTCCGTGCATGAGGTGCCTGATCGTTCCGTACACAAGGTGCCTAACCGCTCGATACACGAAGACCCTAGCCACTCCACATATGAGGTGCCTAGTCACTCTGTACATGAAGCAGAAATAAATCCTCTAGGACCATCGGTAGACGAGAGTCAAGCTAGTCCGGTCGCCTCGCCTCTGCAAGCGCCCGTAAGCCCGCGCAACATCTCCCCACCCCCTCGCCTATCACCTGATCTGCCGCAGCTAGATCTATCAGTGCACACTGTAGACGATGATCGTTTTGCAGATGCAAACTCCGACGATGGCCCAGACAGCGGCTCAGTGAATGGCTCAGTGAATGGCTCACCTATTCAGTCTCGTCAATTTTTGCCTCCGCGTGATCTTACTGAGAGCAACCTGCTTTATGATGACGAAGGATTGCTTGATTATGCGATGCAAAACGGTATGCTTAACTTCCAACTCGAAGATGAGCCGGTCGTTGAAGCCCTGGCAGAGGCTCCGAGTACCTGGGAATCGAACGATACTGCTTCAAGTCGACATACTAAGATGTCAGAATCCGCAAGTGATGGTTCAGCTTCTGATCTCCCTACTGTATCTGCTCTGGGACGTTCGTTTCGCCCTCCAAGTGTGACCAACTCGCCGTCGCAATCAGGATACTCAGAGAGAGCCCAAGGTTCTATCGACAACCTAGTTGTAGCGCACCAACACCCCGTGGAAGATGCACAGAGTCCTGCCAATAGCACACATTCAGCTCCTCCATCGCCACCCGCAGAAGAGGATTTGTCTGAATCAAAGTTTTTCACTCATGACGAGGCCGAAAGCATGTACATGAGTGCGGTAAGTGCAGCACAGGGAAGTTCAGTACAGCAGGGGCATGTCCCTGGGGGTTGGGATTCTTCGTCAGCATCAAGTAAAGAGTCTACTTCAGACAAATCTGGACCAATCCCCGAGGAAATAGTTTCTGCTAGTATATTAGCGCCAGCAATAGAGACTGAAGACGGTTGCGAAACCCCGCGTCCACGAAGTCGGCAGAGCTCGTTCTCGTCCTCATACACTGGGCGCCCACAAACCCCAGGTCCTACTCTTCCAGCTATTCAAAGGCAGGCAAAGCGATTGCTCACAATTGATGAGATTACGGTTTGGTTTCCCATGGGCCTTAGTGATGGAGACGACGACAACGGTGGACATGAGGATATTACTGAGTCGGCGGCTTTTGGGTTCAAGTCATCAAATCTGGGCGAAGATTCGATATTTGCAGAAATGCCTGGATCGTTTTCCAATTACGCCTATTCCTCGTCGCATCGCAAGAAGCCATCATTAGATGCTTCCACTCGAGTGCGAGCCACATCAAAGCCAGTACACCCACCCAACTCTCCAAAGCCGTCTAAGAAACCAAGGGTGCCATCTATCAACGTTGAAGTGGGATCTGTGGCTGGAAACATAGACCTGTCTACAGGTCGCATCATGTTCAGTATGTTCAATCGAATGATGCAAGCCCTGACTGGTGATCCGGGTCAGAAAGAAGACAAGGCCTCAACATCAGAATCTACTGCAGGCTCTAGAGAAAACACGACCGATTTTGAGCTGGCTGTCAAACAAATAGCCTTCTCGTGGCTTGAAAATATCACGACAGAACCTGTTCAAGAAGGACATGTGCCTAGTTGGCAACTCGATCCTAAACCAGTAGACTCTATATTAAGGGTTCACCTCTCGAAGGTCCTTGTCAACCAACAGAACATTTCAAAGGAGTCGCGATCTCAGATACGTGTTGGGAGATTTGTCATTGGATCTTTGGATCAAGATGTCATTTCCTTCCAAAGTTTGAGACCGAAATCCAAGAGAATGAGCGGTACTGTGGCAGAGCAGCTCAACAGTGACGTGGAAGTGGACTTCGTACGAGGGAAGGATGACCGCATTACCGTCGTGACACGACCTGTCAGGGTCATGTTTGACGTACAAAAGCTGGATGACGCGCTTGGCTCATTTGGTGGCTTCAGCGGTATGCTAGAGCTGAGTAACTCCTTCAGTTCTGCCAGTGCCTTGCAAAGTCCCGTCATTTCTCCATCACATCCTCGACCCCGTGGGGTTCATTTCGGCAATGGATTGCCACCTCCAGCAAAAGAGTCTGTGGTACCCGCGCCGCCCGTCAACGGTCCCAAGATTCAGGTGCAGTTTGGCGAAGTTTCTTTCACACTCAAGGGAAAAGCATGTTCTGTGCAGCTGCAGACTACATCAGTTCGTATTGCTGTACGTCAAAGCAATGTCCGTCTGAAGGTCTCTGAGCTCCAGCTCATAGGACCCTACACGGAAGCCAGTCAAGGCAACGCACCTTTCATCGCAGAGCTGAAAGGAACCACTCTCAACTTCCTCTTTGCCCCTGAAGAGACAGATTTGACAAGGCTCATCTCTATGATAACGCCATCGAAGGACCCGTACGAGAACAATGACGACATTTTGATAGACACGTTGTTGCGCCAACGGAGAAAGGGCTCGGTCCTTCGAGTTGAGTTTGCTGAAGTTGGAGTCCGTATCTCTGACCTAGAGCAAATGAAGACGTTTGAAGCACTTGGCGCAGAGTTGGCGCAGTTGTCCAAAGTAGCCAAGTACTTACCTGATGACGACCGACCAGGTCTACTGAGCTTAGTGTCGGTAAAGACATTGGATATGCGGGTAGTTGTAAACGAGAAGCTTGGAGATCTTTCCATTACCTTACAAGATAGTGCGCTGGCTCACGTAGGAGTTCCTGCTTTGTTGGCTACTGAATTCGGAAAGGCGATTGTGTGTCGAGATGACGAAGTGCTGATCCACGAAGTCGTCAAGATGCGCCCATCAGAGCAGTTACCCGCGATCATGTTGAGGATGGTCGGTGACGAGATGGAGCCTATGGCGAAGGTGAAATTCTACAACATCTGCATCGAATATCGAGTATCGACCGTCATGGCCGCTCTGGGCATCTCGGAAGATGGCACGGTTGACGATATTGCTTTGGGCATTGCATCAAGCGTTGCAACCATTACAGGCACACCTTCGCCTCAAACACTCAGTCAACAATCTTCACAAGCAAACCCGTCTTCTGGAACTACCGCTAAGCCGCTGCAGCTCGATCTTCTGATGAGAAATTGCGCCATCGGTCTGAATCCCCGAAAAACTTCATCAAAAGGCCTTTTCGTACTTACAGAAGCACACATTGCTGGAAAACAGGCAAAGAACAACTATTCCGTCACTGTGGAACTTCGTAAGGCTTCAATGCATGCCATTGACGATGTGGCTCGTTTGGAAGACGAACACCAGCCAACATCACCAATCTCAACAATGAACCGCCAACTCCATGAGCTCAGCGAGCTGGGATATGTATCTCTCAGCTCAATCTCGGCTGCTAAGGTATACGTCAATATTGCAGGCGACGGGAAGGAACAGCCACAGCTGGTAGATATTGAGTTCAAGAATGAGCTTTTTGTCATAGAGTCATGCGCAGATTCTACACAGACTCTTATCGCCATTCTAAACGGCCTGCAACCGCCATCACCACCCTCGACAGCTGAGCAATACCGAACGGTTGTGCCTCTACAGCAGATGATGGAATCTTTTACGGGTGACGCATTGGCGCAGGACAAGGACATGGAAGCCGATGACTTCATGAGCAATGCTGACCTTGTAGAAGACGATCTTCCAACCAATCTTGAGTTTGTTGGAAGCATCTACAATTCACAATCTTTGCCAACTGAAGAAGAGATGGGAGACAGTCTACTCGGTGAGGATGACCTTGGTGCATTGGCGACGCCTCCCACCACCCGCCAACGTGGCGAACGGGCGCTACTGGAAAGCTTCCAAGAAAAATACGAGATTACACAAGGGGAGGAAGCCTTTGACTTTAGCGAGGAGTATTTCAGGGACGCAGATGCGGAGCAAAAAGGCAAAGCTCGAAAGTGGGATTCTGCCAAGAACCAGTACCATCTTTCGAACGAGTTCAAAGCTCCAGATGCGCCACTCAAGGTTCGTGTTCGCGACGTCAATGTCATCTGGAATCTTTACGACGGCTATGACTGGCCAAGAACGCGCAGTATCATCAGCCAAGCTGTAGATGATGTTGAAGCGCGCGCCGAGGAGCGACGACGGAGAGTCAGGGAGGAAGATGAGGATGATGACTTTGTCGAGGAAGACTTCTTGTTCAACTCCGTATGGATCGGTGTTCCTGTAAAAGACGAGAAGGGAGCTCTTGCCCGGCGTATCAACCACGATATTGACGACCTAGTCAGTGAGACCGGTAGTTATGCCACCTCGACGGCGACACGCTCTACAGGGGCTACCACTCGACCACGTGGCACAACCAAGGCTAGACGTCGGCTCAAGCTGGAACGAAGCAAGCACAAGAAGATTGCATTTTCACTTGTAGGTGTCGCAGTCGACCTCATCGTTTTTCCGCCGGACTCGGGAGAGACGATCAATTCAATAAACGTGCGCGTGCAAGACCTTGAGGTTTTCGACCACGTGCCTACGTCGACTTGGAAGAAGTTTGTTACTTGCGCAATTGACCCAAGCACGCGAGAGCTCATTCGCCCTATGATCAATTTTGAACTAGTTACAGTCAAACCAGTCACGGACTTGGCAGCATCTGAGCTCGTAATAAAGGTGGGTAGGATATTTGATGGGTAGATGGCGTATTCTAACAAGACCAACAGGTCACCGTACTTCCGCTTCGACTGCATGTGGACCAAGATGCTCTGGATTTCATCACGCGGTTTTTCGAATTCAAGGATGATTCTGTACCGGCTGCTCCTCAAGCTGGTGATCAGCCATTTATCCAGCGTCTTGAGGTTATGGCCGTCCATTTGAAGCTCGACTACAAGCCAAAGCGCGTGGACTACCGTGGTCTTCGTTCAGGCCACACTACCGAGTTTATGAACTTTTTGATACTTGATGGTTCTGACATCATCCTGCGACATGCAATCGTTTACGGTATTACATCGTTTGACAAGCTGCACAAGACACTGAACGATGTATGGGCGCCAGATGTCAAGGAAAATCAACTTCCGGGAGTCCTGTCAGGTTTGGCAGCTGTGCGGCCGCTGGTAAACGTTGGCTCTGGACTCAAAGATCTCGTTGTCATACCAATGCGAGAGTACAAGAAGGACGGCCGCATCGTCCGCAGTTTGCAAAAGGGCGTCTACGCTTTCGCCAAGAATACGACTTCCGAGGTAGCACGTTTGGGCGCAAAGGTAGCGATCGGGACGCAGAATCTGCTCGAAGGCGCAGAGGTTTTTCTCAACCCCCAAACGGCCTCGCCCGGTCGCCACCAATCCCACGAGTGGGATGGCGAAGATCCAAACTCTGATTCTGAAGAGCCGCGCGCAATGTCAAACTACGCGAATCAGCCCATTGGTGTACGCGCAGGTCTCCGCAGCGCAGCTAGACACCTCGAGCGCGACTTGCTCACTGCACGCGACGCCGTCATAGCCATCCCCGCAGAAGTCATGGAAGAAGGCAGCGGAACGGGAGTAGCAAGAGCACTTGCTAGACATGCACCCACGGTTGTCCTACGCCCCGCCCTCGGTGCTACAAAGGCACTCAGCAACGCCTTGCTGGGTGTCGGCAACGCGCTGGATTCCGACTCGAGACGCAAGATTGAAGACGTAAGCTGGCTATCCCGTATCTAGTATGCCAGATGGCCCAGAAGCTAATGATGACTGCAGAAATACAAATCCTACTAGACGGTTGGCTGGACGTGGGGGTATTTATTTACCCCCATGTGCTTTTTTGGGACCACGAATGAACACTTTGTTGCCTTTATGGGTATACCCTACTCTTTGATGATTATTATTGTTTCTTGGACTTTTTTTTGATCAGGTCAAATTGCGTGCATAGCGACGGATGGAGCTTCAGGATTCAAGGGCTGGAAGGGGCGTCATATGTTGATTCCTTTCTATTTACGCATGTTCGTCTTGCTTTCTTTGTAGTTTTTGTTTTTTATTTTTATTTTGTCCATTTTTCGCTCTTTTTGTTCCACTACTACCATGGAGTAAATGACATTATGACCTTTTTTCTTTTCCTTTCCTTCTTTCTCTTTTCTTATTTCATTTGCTTTGCTGGAACCAAGTCCATTTTCCATTGCTGTCGGTTTGCGCATGTCTCCCATCCACCCTCCCTCCCCACCCCCTTTTTTTTTCCTTCTCCTCCAAGACTAGAATTCTACATGTACGCTTTAGATGCTTTTGGGAACGTGTTTGTCCTGGGGTGTGTTCGTCATTGCTTCATGCGGTTGCCGTTTTGTTTTTTTCACATGCTCGCGTTTTGGCATGAAGGTACGACACCAGGCGAATGGGAGACGGATTGGTCATCTGTGAGCTTATGTTTTGAACCGAGGAGAATGGGGGATGTTGCCGGGATCACGGGACGTATAGCGTGGTTGTATAAGTCATGCATTGCCAAGGGAGGCATTGCAACTTGCGGAAGCACTGGATAAGGTTGTAGCTTTCTCAGTTACAGGCAACATATTGCAGGGAGAATGAGAATCAAAGTAGGTCACATGTTTCGTTATTTGAATCGTAAATACTAAGTGGTAACCAGACATCACTCAAGATGGCGTCACCTGATACGCTGCCCGTGAATAAAGTCGAAATACAAGATTTAGTAGGTATATCTGAAGCCCTTCTGGTCGCCGTCCTGTCAAGAGGTGTCAATATTCGTTCCGAGAGATGTAGCAAATAAGAGGCAAGACTTACATCGTTGTACTCGAGCTCAATCTCTCCACGATCGGCACGCTTGTTCAAGCTCCATGACCTCAGTGTGATGAGGCCGACAGTGACAATTGACAGCAGGCAGCAAGCAATGCAAGCGTAAAGACCTGGCCTATAGTGGGGCGCATCCTGAGCCCTGAAAACAAGACCTCCTGCAATACCGCCTACTCCGCCCATACCGACAAGAATGGCAGAGCAGAAAGCACGCTTCCATTGACCCCTGATGTTGTTTGCCTGGTACGACATGGTTGCTGGAATGTTGCTGTTGGCTCCGGCAGTGGTGAGGAAGACGCCAAAGTACCTGATGTTGGGGTTCTTATGGAAGCCCATGATGGGAAGTCCAATGAGGCAGAGTACCATGTTAGCGATGATGATGGGTCCACGGGTGCGGTACTTGTCACCGAGCCAGCCAGTGGTGTACATGACGATAGCGGCCAAGGCGTATGGGGGAGCAACCAAGCACTGAGCTGCACCGACTGAGAAGCCCATGTTTTGTGTTAGGATGATGGGAAGGAAGTAGGCAAGAGCATAGGTGACGGTGGTGGTGTTGAAGAAGATCTGGGTGAGTTAGGATGCAAGGTCATGGATTTGTACTGTATGCTTGAAGACATACCAAGGCAAAACCCCAGATCTTGATGTCGGCTCCACCCTTGAGGAACCTGGCAAGAGAGAATGGCTCGGGCTTGGCATCACCACGATCCCTGTTGACACGGTCGATGATGAATTTGGCTTCTCGCTCGTTCAAGAACTTCCAGCTCTTGTGTGCCTTGTCTGGGAAGTCGACGAGGGCCCAGTAGCCAACGATACCAAGGAAGCATGTAAGCGCGCCTTCGATGATGAAGATCCCTGCAGGAAGAATTAGATACCAGTGTCTTTTGGGAAGTGCGGTCATGATGAAGGAACTCACAGCGCCAGCCGTTCAAGCCCTCACGTCCCTTGAGCTGCATCAGACCATAGGCGAGGATACCAGCACAAGCGGAAGCCAGACTACCGAGGATGTAGAAAACCGAGTACCGCTTTCCGATGTCGAAGCGAGTGTCTGTAGGGGGTTGTCAACGTCGGTTCAAGAGCGTGTGGAAAGGAGGCTGCGTACACCATGTCGACAGCAGATAGACACAGCTGGGGAAGAAGCCGGCTTCCAGCACGCCCAGCAAAACCCGCAGACCGGCCATGGTGCCATAGTTGTTTGCAAAGCCCATGGCAATCATGACGCCACCCCATGCTACTACGATAAATGAGAGGAAGTTGCGTGGTCCGAGGTAGCGGCAGATGACGGTGGCTGGGGGCTGGAAGACAATATACGAGGCGAAGAAGACGATGGTGACAATGGAATAGTGGGAGATTGAGCCTTCGAGGACATAGAGCTTCAATTCCGCAGTCATGCTGGGAGGGATTAGCTGGGTGTTCAAGCAGCAGCAGCAGCAGCAGCAAGTATGGCTGGTACGGACCCAGCAATGGCGGCAGCACTCAGATTGGTGCGATCCATCAAACTGATGCAATACAGGACACCAACCGTCACGACAAGGCGGCGATCGATGCGGTGGATGATCTTTCTTTGCTCGCGCTCGCTAAACTCGCACTCGTAGGGGACGCCATCCTGGGAGCCGTCGACATTTTCCACAAGGGACACGTGCGGCTTCTCGAGGATGTCGTCGTTGTGTGAGACCTGGTTGGGGGAGGCCATTGTGGATTGCCGGGGTGGGGGATGGAGGAGGGAGGGGGGCAGGCCGAAGAAGAGAGACGGGGGTGCCTGATATATGTACGCATGTAGACATTTTGTCTATGTGTGTAGACACAGCCATGGCCATCCTAGTCTCAGCTCCTGGCATTGCCTGCCTGCTCCCCTCGTCCCCCTCCGCCATGGCACCCGACCAAGAGAGGCAAGCGCAGTGGGGAGCGTTCTTTCTGTGTCGAGAAAAGTGCCGAGGCACAGGGCAGCATGGGCCCCTCGTCGCCCGCAAAAGAAGAAGGAACGCCGCGGGTAGACACCCAACGCTGACTTTACGGAAGGCGCAAAAGCTGGGGAGACGCTTGGCACGTGGGGACCCCGCATGCTGCCGTCCCCCGTCTCGCCCGCCGTCAACAACAAGACATTCCAAGCAAAGCCGACATTGTCTTATGCCCATCGACGCCTGTCCTGTAATCCACCGTATCCATGCTGCCGACAGGAACGCGAGGAGCCGCGCCCAGAACCGACCGAGCTGCCACCGACCGCTCTCGTTCTTTATCAGACCTCTCGACGCCGTGTCACCTGGCCCCGTTGGAACGAGTTTCGACTACACGCGCGGGGTAGTTCGCTTGTGCTTGCTGCTGCTGCTGCTGCTCCACTGGGCCCATTCTCACGCTCAGCATCTTGTCCCGACTTGGACACTGCTCCGGAAGGCGTCGTCCCATGTGTGGCTACGAGCCGCATGCGAACAAGGGCGCATTGCTGCCATGGGCCGTGCCCCAAGCCGCCGGTCCCTTGGCATAGACATCCATGTGTCGTCACCTGCAGCCTTTGAGGCGCTTCCTGTCGGCGCCTCTTCGTTTCATAGGTGTACGCGTCCTGTTTGTGCAATCCTGTGGGCCATGACAAACATGCACATGCGGGAACCGTCGAGTTTGTCTCTTCGACACAACATCAACTGGCGCGGCTTTTGCATACTCGGGCGTTCGGAGCTCCCGGAGAGATAGTACTAATGGCCTGCAGGGTTTCGGTTGCTGTTAGCTAGTCAACTCGGCGCCATACCGCCCTTTGACAGCTGCACTGTCCTCCTCCACATCTGTATTCTGGCCTGATTCGCCTACCGCTGCCCCTGTCGATTGATCAGCAGTCTCCACGATCTAGTCACGCATGCAAAGACTCTGCCTAGGGAACTCCTTTGCTTTCCGTCACTACGCAGGGTGCCCTCAGCAATAGCTTGTTTGCGTTTAGATCTGTGGCGTAATCACCCCTGCCCTGTGCATCTTACTGGCTCTTACAGAGTGCTCGTACCCCATCCTTTCCACGGACGGGAACCACTGTGAGGCCTCCATCAGCCATCACCAGTGATAGTCTCATCACATGGAGCTGAGTCGTCAGATCTAGCCGACATTCTCGACGCATTCTTGATCTTTGATGCGAGACTAGGGCCCCAACTGCATTTGCCAAGCGGCCATCTCAACTCTGCCCTGGAAAAAGCACCACCCTAGTCGCGGAAAACCCACGTGTAAATGCCCTGTGAACCAGCCCTTTACAAGTGGCGATCCTCGTCTCGTATCCTGGTGGTTGGGAGCCCATAATGCACCTCTACCCCGGATTCTCCCTCGACTACAGAATTTAGATGAACAAGTCAGTCCCCTTCGTCCAATCACACCTCAGAAGCTGGTGGTGCACTAGCCGGGACATTTGCAGTCTACCAACACCCTGCCGTCCCAGGAGCCCTCTCAGATGATGCCTACAGATTCCGACCAACACCCTTCACCCCTTCCCTATTCGTATACCTAAGCTTGAACACAGGACTCATTGCCAATCACAATCGGCTACTGGGCCGAGGCACTCTTCCCCAATGCCTTACAGCCACAATACCCACCGGCCTGCAGTGTTGAATCTACAGCGACCAACAATAACCCAAGAGATCAGTGTCTCGGAAAGGTGAAATCACAGAGTACGGGGTATGGGTTGTCCAATGGGATTGCCAGCTGCTGTTTACGTTCCGAGGCATGGGGCCCGAGACATGGGGGTAGCCAAGGCAGTGGGTGCATGGTGGACAAGCCACAATTTGCTAGGTGTTGCCAGGGAGGTGGTTGGGCTGATGTGGTCGCCCATGGGCCAGAAGCTCGTCATGCTAGTGTTCTAGACACCTGTTTCTCTTATCCATTTGCCTTGCTGTCACTGTGATGTACATGGTATGGCGCGAGTTGAACAGGGGCATGCCATGTCGAGATTTTCAACCAGACAGTTTCATGTTGCATCGTCTTCGAGGCTGTTTAGAACGTTACGTCTGCTGTTGAATTTGCCATCGACACTTGCTCACTGCCCATATATCAACAGTGTCACAGCGTGCACCACCGTTGACGAAAGATCCCAACCCTTTACTCTATAGCGAACTCGTCGTATCCAAAGCCTTCCTCCCCCTCCCTCGACTACCATCTACAATGTAAACTTCTTGCCGGCTTCCGTCGTCGGAAAATACTGTGCAGCATTTCCCTTTTGCTCCGGCATCTGAAACCTCTCCATCACCGTGGTATGCAGCAGGTACAACAACGCCAACCTGACCGGCACAGTGCCGTTCGTCTCATCCAGCACCTCACTGTGCTTAATCGGGTCCGAGTAGTTGATAGATGGCTCGACCACGGTATACACAAACGCGACTCGCTCGGCTTCTCCCGGCTCCGCTACGTTCATCTTCTTGCCCTTGTACACGATAGCGAAGCGAAGAAACATGATCTCGTCGCTGCTGACTAGGAAGCCGTACTCTGTGTTGCACTCGAGCATCCAGCGCGCTATGTCGCCTGACCGCCACATCTCTCAGTCACTCGTCTCCTCTTCAGGTGTGTGGGAGAGGCGAGGAATGGCTTACCTAGCACACACCGCAGGCTCCCCCACGTATTCCTCCCCGCATTCCGGATCGCAGACGTCAACGCCCCGCGTCTTCCCCCCAGATACTCGGCATGTCCCAGTAGCCTCACCTCATCCTTTCCACTCGCGGCCTTGGAGCGAACAACAAACGCAGCCTTGACGCCCTTCGCCGCCAACTCTTTGTTCTGCGCCCCGCTCTCGAGCCAGATGCCCTGCGGCATGTCGTTGCCGCAGACCTCGCGCATAGCCTGCGTGGTAAGTAGCGTGTTGTAAATCTTCTCCACGGGCGCTAGGACCTCGCGCGTGAAATGGGCTTCCAGACTCGCTGGAGCGGGGGATGGGGAGGGGAAGGGGGAGGGTGACGCAGCACATGGCAGTTCGACTTGGAAGCCTTGGACTTGGCGGAATGCCTCGATGCATTGTTCGTGCTCGAAATGCCCGATTGCTTCGGATTGGAAGCATTTCCAGCGGTACACGTAGCCTAGAAACCAATGCCGTTTTGCGTCGGCGGGGAGGAAGAGGGGGGCGTCCGGGATGGGTTCGGGGAGGTAGTCGGAGCGGAAGGGCTGGAGGATTGCTGCTCGGGGGGAGAGGTGCGGCATGTCTCGGCATGGGCTCAAGCGGAGGAAGGTTCGTGGTGGGTCTGGAGAAGTGTCTTCTGGGGAGGCATGGCGGGACTTTGGTTTCGTGGTGCTGACGTAGGAAGGGCCTGGAAGGGTCGCGGTTGAGGGTTCACGCCTGCGCGTACTTGGTTGCCCGGGGGGCGAAGAGCTTGATCCTCGCTTCCTAGACTTGCAGTCAGTGTATGGTTTGCAACAGAATGACGCCTAGATATTTCTCTTACCTGTTTTCAGGCAGCCTGTCGGTATAGCGATCTGCACTCGCGTCTCCAAGTGCGTTACCGACCATTGCCTCGTAAAGACTGACTGCACGGTGCGGGATCTAACCGCTGGTTTCTAGCAACACGTGTGCTATATGAATGTCTTCAATCCTGGTAACATTTACGAATGAGTCCAAGAGAATTTGTTGCTCAAAATTCAGATGTTCCAGCGAATGGCCGGTTTCCGGAGAGCTTTCCTCTTTCTTGAAAGACATGGCGAAAGTGGGCGTTGTGTTACGAGAGTGTGGTTAACGATGGGATGGTTGAATGTGGTGTTTAATGATGAAGATGCCGAATACAATGTTGGGTGACAGTGGAAAGAAGATGGGGCATAATATACGTTGCCCATTTTGGTTAGCTTGAATGTGCATATCTGCTCCAAGAGAAGCGATTTAGAAGGTTCGGTGCTTGTTGTTGGAAGGTGACATGCCCACTGTTTACGTACTCGGGTGGTTCTTGCCATACCAGTGCCCACCCCAAAAAGACTCCACTAGTTGTTGCCGAATTCGATACTCACCTCATGTAGGCAAAGTCGCCGGTTTTCGTCTTGGAAGCTGAGCATCTGAGATACCACGAGGCAGTGTTAAACCCGGCCGCTGGATGGCATGCCCGCTTTCGGATGCGAAGAATGTCTACACCACATGGCCTTGACGCATGTATCGTTGATTTACTAGGTGGCGAAAAAAACCAGTAATAAAACATATCACGCGATGTATTTCCATCGCGACATTGCAATGTTGAGTCACTGGTTTGCAACCAATTTGAATGGTAGATATCACAATGAATTGAGAGCACTGGTTGCGACACCATGCTATATCCCCAAAGCACAAAATAACACAAAACACATAGTCTGGTAGAAGAGTAACGGTATGAAGAAAGCACATGGACACAACATTCCAAGGACGTTCAAGGTTGCAAGGAAGAAGTGGGCACCCCAGGAATCTTCCAAGCTTTAACCGAACCGTCCCGCAGCTGCGCTCCGCCTATGACACCATGGCGCGGAAGAGAGCCCCGACATTTTTACACCACCAAAGCATGATTCCAATGCGGGCGCATCCAGTGTCCCTTGCAGCCGTTTCAATGACTCCCTACCCGCCAATCTGAAGTCATGTACGCACTGACACTGGCTGGCATACCAATCGCCGTAGGCGCAAACGAGGCCGTGCACCAACAACGGCTTCTAGACGAAGAAGCCGAGGCGGAAGAGCGCCAGGAAGAGTTTTACCTTGACGTCTTTTGTGATGCGAAGAGCCGGAAGAAAGAGGAGGTGCATGGTGCGATTGTGGTCTTGAAAGACGGAAAGGTACGAGATAGCCGCTTGACAAGCTGGTCCAGCACGGTCGTAACATGGGGGAAGAGGAAAAAAGTACAGAGTGCTAA
The DNA here is from genome assembly GCA_030558545.1 of Bipolaris gigantea. Classification (NCBI taxonomy): domain Eukaryota; kingdom Fungi; phylum Ascomycota; class Dothideomycetes; order Pleosporales; family Pleosporaceae; genus Bipolaris; species Bipolaris gigantea. The sequence continues at coordinate 62,399 of JALPSE010000105.1, forward strand.
GGAAGAGGTAGATACGGCTCTGGCCCAAGGATTCCGATAGCGGCCTCCCCAAACCCGGCCCCAACAGCGAAGCAGCACCCCACCCCTTTACAGGATTCTACCTACCCTTCCCCTCGTCTGAACTCCCGCACCGCCCCATGCCCGCAGCCCCCGTGCTCGGTCTGGTCAGCACCGTGCCACCATCTGCGCATCCATTTCCCTCCTCACCCGAATCATCCGCCCCATCTACCCCGTCTCCCACCGCAAGACCCGCGAAACCAAAACTAAACTGGATCTATGCGCACAAAAAGACACGCGAGTTGCGCTATGGACCGCGGTCTGAGGCGAAGAAGCATAAAGTGGGGCCGTGGGATTGGACGGAGGATGAGCAGGGGTTGATGCTGGATGAGGAGGAGTGTCTTGTTGCTGTGGAGGAGGAGAAGGGAGGGTATGGGTGGGCTGTGTACTGGGATCGCGAGGATGATTGTTTGAAGGAAGTGGGCGTGGGGCAGGAGAAGAGGGTGCTGAGGTGTAGTTTGGAGAGGAGGCTTGCTGAGAAGAGGATGAGGGGGTTGGATGAGAATTGAGGGAAGGAGGGAATGCCATGGCTCGTGAAGAGATGAGAAGGTAGCGGATTTGGTGAGGAAGTGTTGATAAGGTTCGGGCGTGTTTGACTTGATTTGCTGGTGTGGATAGCCGTACAGTCGTATCAAGAGGCAATGACGTGTAGGCTACCTATTCGTACACGAGTACTTGTTTTCGAGACATATTCCAGCGGATTTACATGGTACGATCACGATCCACTACTCATGGAAGGAATTCAAGACATGGCAAGTATGTGCATATTGCATTTGGAAAAAAAAAGCACGAGTCCCGCCACGGCATACGACTATTGTTCGTCACGTAAAGTACACTCGACAGCAGTCCTAGTGTAGTATCCCATGTTCCCGTAGCCAGGCTCCCATGATCGGATCACAGAACGATGGCATCAGATCGTACCACATCCGTCGCTTCCCTCGTACCGCGATTCCAAGGAAAGCGCATCGATGACGGGTGCGCGATTCGATTTGCGCCATCTGGCGAGCGGGTGGTCGCGCGCGCGTCGCATGGGATCCCGGTTACTGTGCCACACGGGCGCGCGTGGTTTCCCCGGCAAGACGCAGGGACACATGCACAAACGCATAAACACAACAACACACACGCCCAAATAGTCCATTTCGTGGTGGGGGTGCCAGCTACGATTTACGCCTCTTCGTCCTTGACCTTTATCCAACCAACACCTGCACGAGAACGTGGACAAGTCTTCTTTTATTCCTCTACGAAACATTGCTGCATTTTCCTCCTCCCTTTTGTCGGCGGCTGGTAGCTGGATCTCAGGGTAGTGTTTGCAGTGGATAGCCGACCCTTCTGCGGTGCTCGGTAGCCGTGTTGTGCAGAAGCTCCCAACGGCGTGTACGACTTGTGACGAACAAGCCATCATGGCTCTCTCCTCGAATGGACGAGGAAACGGCCCCAACGCCACGGTTGCTCAACGGTACATGTCTCCCCTTCCTGCACCCCCCCCCCCGCCCACGGCCAGT
>JALPSE010000106.1:7925-27441 GCA_030558545.1 Bipolaris gigantea
GCCAGGAGACCGTCCAGCCCATGGGCTTGGTGTTGGTGCTGGTGCCGGTGCGCCAGCCGGGCGACCACAGTCAGACACGGCGTTGGCCCTCTACACACAGACACGCCCACAGACTACGACACTGCGCAAACGACAGAGACAGACAGGCGACATGCACATCGCCGTCCCACCTTCTCCTGGCCTCGCCCGCCTGCTTCTGTGGCTTGCCACTAGAGACTGCGCTAGAAGCCTTCGCGGGCTTGTTGGAATCGCTCGCCGTCGAGTCAGGCTCGCCTGGCAAACTTTTGCCTTGGGCGTGCATACGACGGACAGGCTCCGAGAAAACCACGCCCGTTCACGCCCGTCTACGCCCGTCTTTCACGGAAAGCCGTCCCCGAGAACAGGCTCGATCCCTGAAAAGACGACAAGACCATCCTGCACACAAGGCAGACGGCTCCCAAGCGGAGCCGGTCCATGCTATGTATATACCTACTACCGTTGTAGAGAATAGGTTGCATCTTAATCAGCTCTGCCACCCTGCTAATACTACTCGACCTTACTTTCCTAACTATCAACTACTAATCTTATCCTCTTCTGACATCCCTATGCCCAAGCTGTCTGGAAATACATGTTCGAGTAAGATTATTATAACTGCCACGTCAATATGATATTACGATTAGGCTACTATATAAGAGTATAAGATATAGAAATATCACAGAACACTAACTCGACCTGATTAATCATTACCAGGCTCAATGCTAAGAAACACATGTTCATTTTATTTTCAAAATTAAAAAAACTAGAGTTTAGGTGGAGAGGTAGCATTGGTTGTGGTGGTGATAGTCGTAGAGATAGTTCTATCTAGCATCAGTGTGTTTTTAGCTACCAAGGCAAGACTCTTTACCTACTACCATATATGCTTATATAGACGTCACTGCTATCGATCGTCGCGTCTCTGCACCTGGCTCTAAACTGCTTCTCGTGTGGCTTGCGCCCATGCAACCACAGCGCCTCTCTACACCTGCCTCGTCGCTCCTCGATGACCATGTGGCGTGGTGTGGTGTGGTGTAGAGGTCCCTGGATCTTCCGGCCCCGTGCGGGTCCTCGCGCAGTCGCCAGCCCCTGGCGCCCTCTTCGATTCGTGCACATGATGACGGAATCATCGTAGCCGCCATCGCCAACGCCAACAACCTGCTCTCACCCACCACCTCACTATCGCGACAACCTGATCTCCAGATCTACGGCAGGCCACATCACCCTTGGCCGTCCACGCTCAACCTGCGAGTTCGCCTTGATCCAAGCTATCCTCTCTTCGGAATCATGCACGCGACTCGGACCCCCCACTTGCCTCGTATTCTCCCCGCCGCCACTGTCGTTTCCTTCGTATCTCCAAACTGTACCCTCTTCAGGCAATGCATGCATCCTTCTTTTCTTCCTCCACCCTATCCCAATCCCAGGACCTTTTTCGTCCTCTTTTTTTTTTCTCGTCGGAACCAGTGCCGATTCGCTCTTTGCGTTAGTTGCCCAAGCGGCATCCACTTGGCGCCAGCAAGTGGGCTGTAGACTTAGAGCCATGCAGAGCCAGCCTCCGCTCATGGTCCGCAAGAAGACTCATTGGATGTGCGCAAGCGAGCCAAGGCCCATGTTACATTATACTCCCGTATGCCTACATGCGCGTGTCTGTGTACTGTACGCCGGTGGGCACTCCAGCGACAGTTTTCTCAATGACAAGCCGACTCACCGTCCAGAACGAAATCTGAATCGCAGACGCGGCACGCCTCGCGCAGGTGCGGATCATCCTGCCCAACAGATGTGTACAGTAGTCTCGGCATGCTTTCCTCGAGCCTTTCAAGCAACTTCTGCCCAACATAGGGCACACGTTCTTCAAGGCCATCCAGAACTCGGCTACTTACCCTCACCCAGCTGGTGCCTGTGCCGCCCGTGGCACTATCGTGATCGTCAAGCATACTCGCCGCTACCCTTTTCTTCTTCTCCTTCCCCTTCTTCTTATTCTCTCTCTCTCTCCCTCTCTCTCTTGCACAGCCGTTCCTCTCGCTCAACGCAGGACTAGTAGGAAGCCAGCTTGTCAAACCTAGCTTATAAGAGCTTCTACAAACCAGAGCGGGCATCTATCCTTAGGTTTGTGCTACTGTATCCACTTCATCCTTGATGCCGCGTCTCTTGTTTCCATTGATCGACTTACTGCAACACTGCACACTCATCATTGGGCAGCCCGGCGGTCTCGCTCCACATTTACCATCACGCCAAAAGGGGATCACTATTTAAAAGAACAGGATCAGGTGCGCCAAGGAATCCGAGCGTTTCCACGTGGCCGCTTGGCCGTTTGGCCCAATTTGGACCCCTCTAGTGTCATCCTGCAATGGCGCCTTATCGCGTGAGATATTAGCCTTTGGAGACGACACATTCCCGACTGAAAAGGGGCCTTGCGCGAGTGTCGCAACATCGGTACACCAGTACAGCGCTACGGGTATGTGCCGTTATACGATACCGGTATCACTTCGGTGCTCGCATGCATCCCATATGACTCGTGTACGCTACTACTTACTACGCCAGTTGGAACTTCCCCTAACAGCCGCCCCATTGGACCCTCAGCAGCTTCAGGTTCTCGATCGGAATGGGGTAACTAACCGCGGTACTCCTTGCTCTCAACACGCAGAGCTTCGAGGGAGTAGCATAATACGATGCACCTGCAGCAATGCCTCTGGGCGACTTACTAGGCTAACCCTGCATGCCTAGACAGCCACCGGACATTTCTGAAAGAGGGTGTATGGTCTGGTTCCGGGACGGAACGTTGAGTTCAACAGATGCGGTCGGAGTCGACTCCGCGTACCATTTTCAACCGCGGTTCGACTGCCCAATCGTCTTCCTAGATACCGCCCCTAGAGGCCATGTCAACATTTTACACAAGCCCTGCGGAATCGAGACTCGGGAGTATCCTAAACGGATATCATCTGGTGTACGACTGGGGAAAAGTTCAAAGTCACCAAGAACAAGCAGTGGTAGTGATCATTGCATACATACATGTCTATCACACGGCCCAAGTAATGCAGAGAAACGTATGCAATATGACAGCGAAAGTTTGGCACTTGGAGCTCGACATGATGGGACATGTCGAAGCTATCACCAGGGGGAGTGGCTCTACTCTCTTGTCTCATTGTACGCAAACCCAAGTTGGTTGGCGACGAACAGGTCCCTGTGACGTCTATAATGGTCTCAAAAGCTGGCGCAAGGTTAGTGCCAAATCTAGGCTTTGCCTGGGAGCTTTGGAGGGGACAGCTGTATCGTGCTCAATGCCATTACCGCTCATCCCAAGCTTCTCAAGCTGCCCAGAGAAATTATCCGATGCACCCGTTGAATACTTCGGGCTGGCATCGACGGTGCACGTCTATTATCCCCGGCACGGGTGCGGAGGAAAACCAAACTTTGTTCGTTCGATATTCTTGCTGGCCAAACTTAATGCGCACGCACTCCATGTAACGTTCGTTGCTCATCCACCATGTACGATTGACCATCGCCCAAAGCTTAGCTACCTCAGCTCCGTCTGGATAGCCGTTGCCAACGTATATTAATGGAATAAGGCTGACTTCACGTGCGGCACTATTGTAAGGCTGTACCTAGTGAGACGGCCACTCGGCTGCTAACACCACGCTACCTCTACTTCGTCGCATACTCGCGAGTAAACTTTCTAGGCAGTAAGAAAAGACAATAGTAACGATAACAATATGGAAATGCTACGAAAACCCCCCGATGACGTAAGTTTTGACTTTGTCCAACATTTCTCCCATTTTAGCCGGGTACCACCTTCCTTCATGTGTATCGAATTGTTGGTGTTGCCCTGTACTCTTAGTGCATGCCAAACTATGTTATTCTAGTTCTATCCTTCATATTTCTTTTCACCGCAGCTGCCAGGAAGGCCCCTTACCAATCTAAGTTTGTCTGCCCTGACCCTGTTGCATTAATCACTAGTTCCCAGCCCAGCAAGGGTTTCCTCTTCCCCGCACATACAAGAAAAGAAATGTCGCAATCGACTTGCAACGCGAGAACAGTGACGCTGACATATAGCCCAGGAAACTGAATATACAATCCCATTTGTTGGATTTTGGCTTGTCTCAGCTGCATCCTTGCAACAGCTGTCATTTGTCATGTACCTTGTATGGGCATATGTCCTCGGCGCACGTAACGTATCTCTTCCGTCTCCCTCTTGCTGATACCAGTTCCCAAGTCTCAGCATGACCAAGCTTCTCAACCATAGCCGGGGGGGTCCTAGGAACCACGTTGGTCACGATCGGGATCTTGACAGCGTAAGCACCAAGCCATGCTACACGTTGATACAAGCATTAGTGTTATACAACGCACATTGACGGTCACAGTATTCGACATACAAAGTATAGACTGTGTATGAACATCAGGTTTTTCAACCCCTCTCGGCACAGATCCTCCGATATCCTTCCCGACGTAAAACACCACGACTCAAAAACCCTGATCGCCACCAAGCAAGTCTCTCCGAAAACAAGGAAGCATAATTCCCCGATATCACATTGCATACAAGAACTACACCCATCGGGATCGCCAGTCGTCCGAATATGCAAAATAAGACGAAGCTGCACTAACACTCCTCCCCCCGCCCCTCCCCGTCTGACATCCGACATCCGCGCAAGAGCAAAAACCCGCGATAGTGGAAGAAAAGAAAAAAAAAGAGAGAAAGCGAAATTAACGCCGTAAATTCCCGATCTATCCGTCTTCCCCGATACTAGCTAATTCGCATCTTCACATTTCAATACCAATCAAGCGCAAGATGCGCATCTCTCTACGCCTACTTAAGCTTTTACCTCCAGGGGAGAGCGCACACGCGGATGCCGTCATCCGCAATACTGTGCCAGAGAACCAAGCAAAGCCAGCAAGGAAACCCCATGGCCCTCGACCGCCGCGTCATCTCATACCGGCTTCATCCGCATCATCCAAGACGACGATGCAACCAGTGGGGGCGCAGTTGGAGTCGGGGTTGGGGGGTTGCGGGTGGGGAGGGGTGGATTACGGAGGCACCCCAACAACACCATGCCCATATACGATGACCCTTGCACCACAACGACGACATCCAATGACGAATCATTGCACGATTGTATCCTAGAAAGGGTATCCGGGCGGTGATGGTGATTGTTAGCACGGACATGTCCTTTTCTTTCTCTCTCTTTTCTTGCCTTTTCCCCTTTCTTTCCTACGTCTGTATGCTTACGCAGGACAAGGTATAGCGAGACTAAGAAGCTAGGGGGTTAAGGGAGGTACGTACGTACTCGTCATGTACGTATTGTAACACAAAAGGGAGCTAAGTGAGTAATGCCGTGATTCAAGAGAGAAAAAAGGGTAATGATGCGGTGCTACTACGTACTGGCTTTCTCTCCGTTGTTTCCGCTTCGTTACATATGTGGAGTGCTTTGTCTTTTGGTACTAGATGTATTTGGTTACAGTGGCGCAAGAGGGAAATATACCGAGATGGGAGGAAAAACATTAGACCTGGATTTTGATTTTGTTTAAATTTGCTATATCTGTATTGGCGCACATCAAGGGATGCCTGACAACCTCGAACATGCGTTCCCACAACGCTATGGCACATACGATGTCTTGAAACACCGGGTTTTTGCCGTGAGGTAATTATCACCAGTCCCCCTCTAAAGGAAAAAAAAGTAGACCCTGATACCCGAGATGATGAGCAAAAACTCACATATACGCCCCATTACTTAGTTTCTCGGTGGAAAAAAAATCAGACCAAACATGGATGCAGCAGCCGTGATGCAACCTCAGCCCATGTTTATCAGTCATCTGCAAACGGGACGGACCCCAACACCCATACCCCTCTCCCTTCCACATTCAGAAAGACAGGAAATGAAGAAGAGAGAGAGAAAGAACCGCCGATGCCAATCCTCCCCTAAACCACCCAAAGAAGCCGGCCAAGTATGTAAGCAGGAAAGTCGGGTATACTGGACGCGAAAAACAAAAAACAAAAAGAGCAGACTGAGTTTGATCTACCCTTTCATACCGTACACGCAACACAAATACACACAGAGACAGGCCAAGTCCAGACTTGTGTCAAAGGGGTAAAAAAAAAAGCACATGCAGAAGCCTGCATCTGGGGAAGGAGAAGGAGAAAAGGAACGATTCCCCATCGCTACGTACTCTACGCAGCAATCGGCATCTCTCTCCGCGTCAGACAAACACCCGGAATCCCCGGCCTAACGTCCATGCAACCCAAACACCCGCACAGCACATTCATCTCCTTCTTACCGCGAACCAACCAACCCCCCAAAAAAACAACAACCATCCAACTTGGGCTTCATCGTGATGCGAGCTTTTTCTTCTTCTTCTTTTCTTTGTTTATTTGATTTTAATTGCGAGTCGCAATCACACGGGTCGAGAGAAGATCGTAATATACCGGGTAGCCTCGAATAAGTACTCAAGTAAGCGCCAAAGACGAAAGGACCATGGGAAAAATGCACAGGGCTTTTCCTGGGATTTAGGGGGGAGGGGGGAGGGGAAGAGGAGTCAGAAGTTCCCCGTTCAGGAACCCCTTGCAGTCCTGGTTCAGCCTCTGTTCAGTCCTGTCTCGTCCTGAGCTGACCCGGCCCACACATGGCCAAGAAGAGTCCAAGCTCACATCTGCTGCACCGCCTCATCAAGGGCCCTGCAGCAAACTGTGGCTAAGCCATCTTTTTTAGAAAGAGCTTTGCCCTGTGCAAGGCCTACCCACTTTCTCCAAACAGAATCAACACAAAAAGGCATGTGAGAAAGAATTGAGTAAGTAGGCTAGGTATTTGAGCCGTCTCTCCGAGATGCTGGCAATACAACCAAACCAGCTCGCCTTGCTAACAACTGGATCCACCGTACAAAGACACGAAAAAAGCCCAACTTGACTCTTGGCTCATCGCTGTCAACCCTCGGCCGTCTCACTGTCATGATGCATATATTCGTTCAAACCCCGCTACTTCCAATGCTTATTTCTGCATCATCAGCTGGACGAACTCGTTGTCTGTCTCGTGTCAGTCTGGTAAGAAATCAAGCATGGATCCCCAAACACATACAGTCAATACGGCCGTCACCATCCTGATCAGCCTCCCGGATCATCTCATCAACCTCGTCATCGGTCAACTTCTCGCCAATGGAGGTCATGACGTGGCGCAGTTCAGCAGCTGAGATGAAGCCGTTGTTGTCGCGATCAAAGACCTTGAAGGCTTCCCGGATCTCCTCCTCGGAGTCGGTGTCCTTCATCTTGCGGGCCATCATGGTGAGGAATTCTAACAAAACATCAGCAAGGCCGTAATGGGCTCAGAGTCGGCATGCCGACGTACCTGGGAAGTCAATGGTGCCATTGTTGTCGGCGTCAACCTCGTTGATCATGTCCTGAAGCTCAGATTCGCTGGGGTTCTGGCCGAGCGAGCGCATGACGGTGCCGAGCTCCTTGGTGGTGATTTGGCCTGTGGCGCAACGTAGTCAGCCTCGTGTTCTGTTCGTATCCGGGGGTAGTGGCTTCGGCGCAGACCATGCGAGCGTGAATTGGGCACAAGGGGTACTGACCATCGCCATCCTTATCCTGCACAAGAAAACACACATTAGCAACATGTCCACGAGGCCATGGACGGGGGGTGCTAGGCGGCCGCGCGTCAATGACGAGAGGAGGGGCAGCGACTTACGAAGAGAGAGAACGCCTCCTTGAACTCGGAGACTTGCTCCTCAGTAAGAGAGTCGGCCTAGATTGTCGTGTCAGCGATGCGCGATGCGCGATGGGGGTGTGGGCGGGGGGGCCGCAGTTGTGTATAGGAGGGCGGGGTATGTTTGGCAGAAAGCGAGGAAGCGCGGGGCTACAGACCATGGCTGTTGGGAGGGGTACTGGTGGTGGACGTGGGAGGATGGGGTGGTGGTGGTCAGAAACTCAATTAGAGGGGTGCCTGGATGGGAGCCAACTGGCGATATATAACAGAGGGCGCAGGTGCGGTGTGAAGGAGGTCTCTAGTCGTGTTTGCGGCTGGAGAAGATGGGCTGAAGTGGAGCTGGACTGTCAGCCAGCCGACCTAGTGCCGCCTCGCTGTTGGGAAGGGGCCGCTCGCTGCCGCTTCGGGTAAGGCTTCCCCGTTGCACAACCACTGGCCAGACACACGGCCACATTGCATGCGCCTCATATCAGACGCCCGTCCACCCTCGCCCACAGCTGCCCTGGCTGCTATACGTCCATACGTCCAGACTGCACAAGTACTTACGCGCCCGCTATACATAGCCTGCCTGGAGCCCTACCATGACACAGCCCCGTTGACCCTCGCCAGCCCATCATGTGGCGGGACCGGACCAACCTGTATGTCGCCAAAGCCACGCTGCCTCGCTGCCTCGCTGCCTCGCTGCTGCTGACGTAGCCACCTAGCTTTATCTCGTACCGCCAGTCGTACTCGCACCACCCCCAGAAGAAGAAGACGCGCTATGGTATCCCCGGTTCCAATGGCTTTGGCGACAGCAGGCGCATGTCCGAGGAGCGCCAGGGCCTCATCCCAGCCTTCGAGGACGACGGCGATGCCGTTATAGAGATGGATCTGCTGCCGCCGCGCTGGCTTGACATGCAGGACGAGGTCACCCAGCACCTGGCCGAAATAGCAAAGCAGACGCGCAAGCTCGACCAACTGCACCAGAAGCACGTGCTTCCCGGCTTTGATGATGAGGATGTCAAGAAGCGCGAAGAGCGCGAGATTGAGCAAATCACCCAGGCCATCACCCGCCTCTTCCAGAAATGCCAACAGGCCATCAAGCGCATAGACATCATGGTCCGCGAGGCCAAGCAGCAGGGCAGCATCAACCAGGGTGAAGAGGTCATGGCCCGGAACCTCAAGATTTCGCTCGCCTCGCGTGTCGGCGAAGTGAGCGCCATGTTTCGCAAGAAACAGGCCGCCTATCTGAAGAGTGAGACTGTTCCTTTGTCCTAGGCGACATGCCATGCTAATGTCTTTCCGCCAGAACTCCGCGACCTCGGAGGCTTCACCTCGCCCTTCCACTCTGCCACGCCGGTACAGAATCCCTACAATGACCCTGCGCTACAAGAATCCGATGCAGACCGTTCCTTCTCTCAATCCACGCTACTCCAAACGAAACAACAGCGCATGCGCCATGACCCGAACGAAGCTTTGATAGCTCAGCGGGAGCGCGAGATTGAGGATATTGCCCAAGGCATTATCGAGCTGGCAAATATCTTCCAAGAGCTCCAGACCATGGTCATTGACCAAGGCAGTATGCTGGACCGAATAGACTACAACGTTGAAAATATGTTCAGAGACGTCAAAGAAGCGGACAAAGAGCTCAAGGTAGCTTCTGGGTACCAGAGACGAAGTGTAAAGCGCAAGATTATGCTGCTGCTTGCCATTCTCATTGCGGGCGTATTCATACTACTATCGCTCAAGTTGAGTAGGAAAGGCGGTGATGGAGTGTCTGCTGTTCCCAAAGTGCCCGACGTTCCGCCGGCGGTGGCAGTAAGATCCAGACGGCAGTCAATAACGATGCAAACGAACCGAATCTGGCATAGAAGAAAACGGCGGTTGTGGCAGGACCCTATCTGAGACCCTTTGATCCTCTGAGGACCATTTCCTACATAACTATAGTAAACAATAGCTAAATACTTGGCTTACTATTCTGCATGGTGTGCTGGTGAAGATTGGTGTTGGTCGGCAAGTCAAACTTGTATATACAAGCATGAGCAACTGAACCCCTATAAGAGCCCAGTGTTTACTTGGCACTGTTAATACAAGTCTTACACGTATACCCTCTTTCATGTCACAAACTATATTAAACATATAGCATACTGACTCTTATTGAAATGATTCAAAGGAGCATGGTATGAGAAGAAGAGTGACTGTCTCTAGCAGTTTTCTCTTCTTCCTCATATAAAACCAGTGTGTGGATCTGCATAACCTTTGCACCACTTTCTACAGTAGGAACAGGCTTCTTGTCGACATATCCTACACCTTGTTAGGCTTTGTGAAGGTGAAAGGATAAGCAGGCAAATAAAGGGGCAATACGGAATCAGCAAAGAGGTTTTTTTTTCTTGGTACAGGGAGGGATGGTGTGGAGGGTATGGAGGGGGATGAAGAAGATTGGAGTTACGAAAGAAAATCGAGAACGAAATGATATTCTGTAGTTACCTCTTTCCTTTCCCAAGAGCTTCTCTAGCGAACATTCGCACCATTATCCTATTAACCCAAACTCGCAGGTGGTCCTGCTATCGCAATCGTCCTCCAGGACAAAGTAACCTTGAGTCATCGTCCACTAGGTCAAAATATCTCTGCCTTGTCCCCAAATATTGGAGGGATGCTGGTAGTACGGGAACACTATATGGAGGAAGCAATATACGCCTTGAATCTGCCTCGTCTCAACTTGAGAGGTCTTGGCTCAGGTAGTTGGTAGTCAGAGGACTATATGCGCATGTAACTGTGCCGCATCAATCTGCACAGTTAGCCGCTCACATTTACACCCTCCAATTTCCAACTTTTACTTGTTTTAATCCTCTCCATCGTAATTACGTCTAGTAGGTTATGAGCCATACAGTGCATTCTTTTCGTTATTGGAAATACATCCTATTCATTCCCAAATCGTTTCCGTGAATCTTCCACACCGAATCTATATTCCACGCTTCAAAGTGGGACCATGGGCGGAAAGGGTGTGAGTGGTGGTGATACTGTAGTGCGAGCTGGAGCCATAGTCTCATCAGTAGCGGCGTGGTGTGGAGGCCGTCGCTGAGCACAACGTCATGTACTATGCCAGAGAAACGTAGTATGCTGGAATCGTCTTTGCGCTGGCAAGGCTGAATCAATGTGGCGTCATGTTTGCAACCAACCAAATGCAACCCCCACGCATTCACCCCTCACCGGGGCTGAAAAGTCAGCCTCAGCCTTGTGGTGGGTAACAGCGTGTTTGATAAGAGCTGATATTCCTCGCGTTCTTGGTCGGAGCTATCAACGCAACTCTTACCTTCCACCACCTGAAACAGCTTCCGATATCCAAGCTCGTCATGGTCAACATGACAGTCGCATCCGTTGCGACTACAGCGCAGCCTCTCATCGACTGGGTAGCAGCACATCCGGGCCAAGCAGTTCTCTATACCGTCAACGGCGTTGTTCTTCTTGCACCTGCTGCCGCCACGGCACCCATCTTCGCTGCGTTTGGGTTGACTGCTCTAGGGCCTGCCGGTGGTACTATGTCGGCCCGAACTCGTACGGATGCTCTGTTCTAATAGATTACAGGTTCGCTCGCTGCATCTACAATGGGCTACTTCGGTTACGTCCCGGCAGGGGGCGTGTACGCTCTTGCACAGAGTGCTGCCATGGGAGGCTATGGCGCTGGTCTCGCTGCTGGGGCTGCACAGGCCGGTGCGGTGGTAAGCTCTGGGCTCACTTGGTTCGTGGGCAGAAACAACACTCGTGCCTAAAAAGCCATGATTGTGAGCGGTTGCTGGACTTGAGCAACATACAACCAGGAGGTCAGCTTGGGCATGCCAGAGGACTCATACAGCATGAAATGCGAGTAGTACGATAGATGGGCCAATGGTGTTGCTACTAGTATCGTACCGTAACCTCGGCCTGGGTTCCTTCATGCCAAGATAGTGAGACGCCGATACAAAGGCCTCCAGGCCTCCATCTCAAACCTGCTAGGAATACACTGTACCTATACTAGATATACACAGAGAACAGCAAGTCATCAATAGGCCAGCGCAAACCCCCATATGTGACTTTTTTATTCCATCCATCTAAGACCACCAACCAACACTGCGTACCCACAGCCATGGCAACTCCAACACCCCCAGCACCCTCGGAGCTACCTAAGCCTCTCTCGGAATTTGAGAAGATTGGCCACAACACGTACATCTGGACCTCGCAATCCTACCTCTCCCACGCACCCTCAGAAACCCCGCTCATAGTCCTCTTCGCCTGGAACGCGGCAGCGGCAAAGCACATTGCCAAATACACGACATGGTACCAAAAGTCCTTTCCCACTTCCCGCATCCTGCTCGTCCGGTGCTACACGCTCGACATCTTCCGCCGCTCCTCGGCGTACGGGCCTCTGCTCAAACCCGCCTTGGACGTTGTCGCCGCGCACGCCGACGGCGGCGGCCAAGTGCTCGTGCACAGCTTCTCCAACGGCGGCGGGAACCAAGTCAATGAATTTGCCAAGGCGTGGAAGGAGAGGTTTGGCACGAAGATGCCTATGCGCGCGCAGATTCTCGATTCGAGCCCGACCAAGGGCCCGTGGATGAAGAGCCATGCTGCGATTGCCGCGTCGTTGCCCAAGACGCTGTTCTGGCGGTGGTTTGGCGGCGCGCTGGTGCATGTCTTGATCCTGTTGACGTGGATAGTCGTGTTTGTTCGGCGCAAGGAGAACAAGATGGTGGTTATCTGCCGGGAGCTGAATGATGAGAATGTATTTGATAATCGTGTGCCGAGAGTGTATCTGTACAGTCGTGCGGATACCATGGTAGGGTTTGAAGAGGCAGATGAGCATGCGGACATTGCAAAGTCCAAGGGGTGGGATGTGACCAAGGTACAGTTTGAGAAGAGTGCGCATTGTGGGCATGTACGGGAGGATGAGGACAAGTATTGGGCGGCGGTCATGGCGGCTTGGGCGCAGGGACCCAGATGTAATTTGTAGCCATCAACGCGTGAGCGCATAGCATCCATGGCATGGCATGTTGCAGGGCAGCAGATGTATTTCGGGTTGAGAATAGCTAGAGTCGCGCCGCTACCAGGGATAGGTAAATGTTCCACAGTAGACCACAGAAACTCAGGAAGACGATGCGGCGCTCGACGGGAATGAATGTGGTGCTGAAGAAATTGGCAATTGGCCATACTTTGTACGAATCGAAGATGAGGCCGAAAAGCTCCTGATAAGCGGTTAATCATATGAAGCGGTGGATTTCGTGCGTCGGTACACGTACATTTCTAAAGTCCTGAACAATCAACGCCACGGTTTTGCCCTTCATGATCCCGATCAGGATAAGGAACATTGACTGGTTCAGCAACGCGCCCATGGTGATACACTGCATCTCGTTAGCACCTGGCCATTCCTGTAGCGCGTACACTACGGCGAGTCATTCGTGACGACCTACATCGGTAAACCACTTCCTAAAGATATTCCACCAATTCCTCACCCTGACCTCCTCTTCGATGATGCCGCGACCATCTCCGTCCTCCTTGAGCATGATACCCTTTTCCTCCTCGCCATCCCCCATTGCCCTTGTCTGTCTCACCGTCTTCCACCCAGGGAAGGCACGTTCAAGCCAGTTCTGCCAATGGTAGTTTACCGGTGCAGTAAGAATGACCATGATGGCGAACTGTGTGAAGAGGACACGGTCGAAGACAAAGGGCTTGGATTCGTTCCATGCTTTGAGGCGTTGCGCAATGATGTTGCTGCAAGAGTCGATTACGAGCGCAGAGAGACAGGCCGTGGCAATCGGAGGGAGCTTCATGATGGCGAAGGGAAAGTCGGTTCGAACGCTGGGAGGGGTAGTAAGACGTGGGCAGGGTAGCAAAACAAAAGTCACAAGCTGATAAGCACGAGCTGCTGCGATCAACAGCGCTGGGTAAACACCAAGGCAGACCAACGTTCAGGCAAAGCTGTCCGGACAATTGGAACCAGACGAAGGTGTTTGGCATGGAAGAGAGCGTCAGGGTTAGAGTGACGAATTGCCGTTCTACTTGGATGAGCCGTCGCGTTCGACTCCACATTTCTTGGTGTTGCTTGTTGCGCGTCACCTCGGTTCATCTGCGGCTGAATCAGACGCAGCCTGGGACGGATCGCAACTGACTCGACCTCACCAGCCGCAATGGTACCAAACGTTGCTGCTTCAACCACATGCCTACAGCCATGGATGGATAGTTCTACAAAGGTAGATGAATTTATCTTTTCGCATCTTCGTAAGATTGGAAGTTTGTGGCACGGTGCTGTTCTCGCACCGCCAAACCGACCTGATCCATACCGGATCGGAACACTGGACGTAGCTGTGAGCATGTTGTAATCCGAGCAGTATTCTTGTCGCACTTGGTGAGCATCCGTCGCTTATTTCACAGCTCACGGTCGCTGAGAGACGTAGGGGTTATGATCTTATAGCATAAGAGCTGCATAAATCCCTCTCGTGGACCTACCCAACGTGTCGTTGCACACCGGACGCGAATGTCGCTTTTTTCAGTCGCCAACGCGCTCGTACTTATGTCTGCTAGGTACTATACTCTAGTGCGAAACTCTAGTCTGCGCGCCCTGGGAGCTAAAGTCACGTGTGCAAGCCTGGCACCGGACGGCAAAATGTGGAAATTAATGTACTCAATGAGTATCTAATAGTCGCTGCTTGACCGGAACAAATTGAAATGTAGCGTGGAATCATGGGTAGTGGCATGAATATACTACCAAGGCATTAATACCAATTTAACGTGTAACCACAACTTGGCATGTCAATAAAACCACGGCGAGTACTCGCCTTAGCGACTATCGAACGGCAAAAAGACATATGACTATGCTCTACTGGGATCAGCCTTGAAGACTGGGTGCAATCTTCAACGCAACCGCGCGATGATACTATGCCCATAGCGGAGCCTAGGATAGTAGAACTATTGCATCCCTGTGTCGCCGGACAAGAGTCTCTTTGGGCGAAGCATGATATAAACAGGATACAGGTTTCATGATCTTGGTGATAAACCATGTGAATTTATTTTAGCAAAGGCAGCAGGACAATCGATGCCTGTTTGGAAGCATGTAAAAGCTTTTGCCAAGGGCAACGGGAGGAAAACCAAGAGCGTTAGCTTCCGCGTGGTTCGTTTGGGTTTTGGACCTTGGAATGTTTTGTTCCACTCCTGCATAGCAAAAACAATGATAGAAACAAGCTGGTAGGGCACAAAACGAGGTGGTTAGTAGCCGTGGTTCTGATGGCTTCCATCCGGTCGCCAAGAGAGGATGAGTGGAATCGGCAAAACATGGTGCCGATCCCCACTTTAAAGTTTTTTTTGGCTTCGTCCAGCTCGATACAAGACGGGCTCTTCTTCATCTTCTCCTAACAGACTGCATGTCGCCTTTTGCGTCTCAACGCGGGCTAGCTAATGCCAGCACGTTTGCGCTCTGTAGCTGCTTTCGTAAGTCGTACTACTTTTCTTTTCCTGCGACCCCCCGCCCCTGCACCATGATGAAAACCATTCCACATTCGCAGTTTCCACGCTAGCCATCGATTGAACCTACTTTAGATGGTCAATGAGCGCGAATACCTTCCTTGGATGTCTGATCCCGCCTCAGCTACCTATACGTTGTCTTGACAGAGTTTCTGGGCTGTTGCTAACCAAGTGCATAGATTGTAGATTATCCACGCCTTCTCGGACAAGAGAGAGGATGGTCGAGTTGGTGAGGTCAAATGTCAACGGTCGCATTGTCACGGCACAAGATTCGGAAAGCGTATATAGATGGAGTATACATTTGTTCATTCAAAACTCAGATAATTACTACCAAGAAATAATCCCGTTCTCTTTCTTCATCTCTTCACTTGCAGCCACCAGTGGCTGTTGACTGCGATGATGCGTATGGCCGGCCGCATCAAGGACGTCTGCTGGTGCATGATATGTTGGCCAGTGTATCAAATATGGGTTGCACTCTTGTGTCGGTCGCTTAAAGCATGAAGAATGTAAAGGCGCCAGCCAGACCGGCGAACAGGGCACTGCCAGCAACGTGAGAGGCAGCACCGGTTGATGCTGGTGCGGATGCGGACGACGAGGAAGAAGAGATGCCAGATGGTTCAGTCATTGTGCTGTTGTCGCTCTCGGCCAGTTTGCCGCCAGTGCCGGCGGTGGATGCGGGGGAGACGTTGTCAGTGACAGCCTTTGCAGCAGTCTTGAAGGCATCGATAGTCTTGTCACCAGATTGACTAAACAATGTTAGTGGGGAGAAACTTGTCAAGACGACAAGAGTGGTGACTTACGGAGGGTTGATGACGCCGACCATGCCGTTTTGGCAGTGCATGCCCTGGCTGCAGTAGAACCAGATGGGAGCGGAAGCGTTGGTGACCTCGTAGGTGAAAGTGGTTGTGGCAGCCTTTTCGGCATCGGAACTAGGCATGAATCCGGACCAGAAGCCGTTGTCCATGGGCTGGCAGGGGTTGGCAAAGGTGGCCTGGGCGACAGAGTGGTTCTTGGGCCAGAACTTGAAAGTGACGGTGTCGCCCTCAGCGGCCATGATGCTGTCGGGCTTGAAGATCAGGTTGCCAGCCTTGTCACCAACGGAAACGGTGTGCTCGGCGGCGAGAGCGGCGCCAGCCATGGCGGAAGCAGTGAAGATGGTGGAGAAAAGCATTATGATTGGGTGAGATGAAAAGAGACTGGCTCGTTTTGGTAATTAAGAGAATGCGTGAGAAGGGTGGGATATGGGATGGAATGCAACTGGTACTGAGAAGTGAAGAACGTGGACCTGCCTACCAAGAAAAGTCAAGAGATGAGCACAGTTGCGAAGGTTATATAGCATCGAGGTGGAAACAGTTGCCGCCCACGAAGCGGCTGAAGCCGGCGTGGGCAGTCAAGGGCATGAAGCCTTCGAAACCCCAGGCGTCACAAAGGCATCCTTTTCTTAGCGCCTTAGCCATCTAAACACGATCCTGGGGAAACATAGGGGTGGGCGCAGGGCATGGCGACTGGTCCCCTGGGCGCTTCAGTTCAGCCACCGGGCGCTCTGAAATGCCTCTTGGGCGCGTGGCCGTGTGGCTGTGGCTGTTTGAGGGCCACACGTACCGCAAATTGGAGAGGCGTAAGCGGTGCTTTTCCCGGCAGTCATGTTTCTGGCCAAGGGATGAAACCTGGCCGTGAACGATGATGGAACAGAAGATGTTTTGGATCTCTGCGCACGGACACGCAAACGGCTGCCACCTGGATGACATGCAATTCGACGGGCATGACAAGGGGGCATGTTGAACGTTGCCGTCTCCAAAGCGCATATGCTACTACGATGTAAGTACATGCGTAAATCCACAACTGCCAGGCCGTCGCAGGTGATGGCTGACAGCCGTTGCTCCGTACGTAGGAAGGGTGCGGGATTTGCGAAACATGCGACAGAAGGCAGAGCCTCTCGCCCGGGCCATGACTGCTACCGCAACAACAGCTGACGCCGGCCAAAGGGGTCGAATGGGCAGACTGCACGCGGTGTCGGACCGTATGTATGCTCACGTTGTTTGTTGGAAGCGGAGCGAGGTCACCAGCCGGCACTCTTCCTGGGCTGCGCCATGCGGAATCCGAGGGCGACTACTAAGAGGGCAATAGTGTGCGAGGAAGCCGTATAGATGCAAGGATGCACCGTCGCGAAGAGCAGCATCTTCCATCTTCCACCGACTTCTGAAGACGAGGCTGCACACAGGGCGGGTGCCCATCCGTGCGATGCAGAGAGTTGGCTGGCTAGCTAGCTTGCGGCGGTGAGGATGGAGAAGGTTTTCCCAGGGTGGGATTGCTAGCAGCTGCTATACTTACGCGCATTCGACGATGTACCTCACCGCACAGCAGTACCGCGTTAGCATGACTCGCAGCAAGTAAGCATTAGTCATGTAGTCACGACATGTAGCATTTGTCCTCGTATTCCGTCCTGCCGTTGGCTCGCGCCGCTTGTCGAGAGCCGTAGAGAGCCGGAGAGAGGCCATTTTGAGAGATAGCAGGGCATCGCATGTGGAAAGCAGTGTCGGATGCGCCACGAGCGCCGGTGGGGTGCAGGATGATTTTATTGATCGCTGGCAAAGGATGCCCGTTGGGGCAAGACACAATGCATTCCTCCTATAGCACGGGCTGGCTAGCTCGCTTGTCCTGCCCATCTCGGCTAGCGCAAGCCCTTCCCGCTGCAGGTCATCCAAAAATATCCCCTTTCTCCGCACCGCCTCTCGTGTCGGTTGAACGCTATGATCTCATTCATCTATTTTTTCTACAAATCCCGCCACTCCATGGTCAGATGGTCGTACAGTTGCAGTTAGCAAAGTCGAAGAGGTAGGCCAGACCTAGCAGCGTGCTCGCACTCTGCCCTGCTCCGCCCGTGCCCAACCAGCAATGTAACGGGAATCCACTGGCCATGTAACGGGAGGAGCGGAAAGCTAGACGGTGGTAGAGTCGAGGCATCGTCGTGTGTGGATTGCTATAAAGGACATGCAAGTCGCTCGTCCAGAGTGCCATCGCCAGCACTCAGCTTCCATCATCCTAACATCTAATAGCCACTCTTCCACTCTACCCCTCAACCTAATCACCAAACCCACCCAACACCATCACCATGCAGTTCTTCTCCGCCGTCTCCGCCGCCCTTCTCGGCTTCTCCACCATGGCTTCCGCCATCACTGGTCAGTCCTCCTGCAGAGCGCCATGACAAACTTGAATCCTAACTCGTCACAGTCAGCTACGACACCGGTTACGATGATGCCGGCCGCTCCATGAACGCTGTCTCCTGCTCTGACGGATCCAACGGTCTGGCTGCTCGCTTCCCCACCCAGGGCAACCTTCCTCGCTTCCCTCTCATCGGTGGTTACCAGGGCATTGGTGGCTGGAACAGCCCTCAGTGCGGTACCTGCTACGGTCTCACCTACAACGGCAAGACCATCTATGTCCTTGCCATGGACCACACTGGCGCCGGCTTCAACATTGCCCAGGCTGCCATGAACCAGCTCACCAACGGTCAGGCTGCCGCCCTCGGCCGCATCGACGCCCAGTACCAGCAGGTCGCAGTCAGCAACTGCGGTCTTTAAATCATGCGCCTTGTGCAACCCTTACACGCAAAACACAAGAGACGGCGAGTTGAGGACAATGACGGATATGCGATAATGTTTATATTGGCTTTACATACTTGGCATAGCGCTTGCTTCATACAGCATGCAATGGCGTTTATGATGTATATACACACTCCTTGGTAACGTAATCAAAATAGTAATCTACTTACTCACGAAATCATGTGTTCGATTTGCAATGTGATGTGGATCATCTGACTGACATGAAAGCTACAATCAAATCCGTCTTGACGTTGAGAAGGAAGATACGGGTCGTGGGACAACCTTTGTATTTCGTATCTGAGTTGGAGGCGTGATTGACAAGATAGGAACTCCCGAGAGAAAACCCAAAAGTAATTGGAACGAGGTTATGCGAACGAAAGAAGGAGTACCGGAAGCTCTTCGCACCAGAGCCGACGCTGAACCTCTCCATGCTCTGGAAGTCGTTACTAATGTATTCAACCTAACGACCAAACCACTACAGGAGTCAAGAAGAACAAAAGGGGGAGAAGAAAAAAAAGGATAGGAGATGCGACGTGTAAATATCAGATAATCCAAAAAAAACAGGGACTGCATCTCTACATTTGCAAAAGCAAAACAACCCAACCCTCTTCTAGTCTCAGCCAACAAACCACCGCAGCAGAAAAAGGAAAGCAAATGCAGAGAAAAAGTAACCAAACCGTTGACGTAGCAAGAAAAAGCAACTGAGCAACCGAGCCACCAACCCACCCACCCAAGAAACAACGC
>JALPSE010000106.1:34881-72793 GCA_030558545.1 Bipolaris gigantea
TCCCCCCCTTTCTACTGGTTTCTTTTTACAACGGAGCACTACTGGCTTCGGTCTTTGTTGGGGCTGGCATCTGTTGTTGTTGTTGTTGTTGTTGTAGGGCGCCCATCGAGGGTCTTGTATTCGCATCTCGCTGTGCCTCACCAGTCGACTGTCCCTGTGTACGCCCTTGAACCAGCGTCTGCACCTGCCCCTGTTCTCTCGTAGCCCCATTCCCACTCGCACCTCCCCCTGGTACTTTCCCCCCCGTCGATGGAGGCGGCGGCAGCGGCGGCACATTCTTCTTTCCCGACCTGGGGCCCGACATTTCCCAAAAGCGTCTCGGCACATTCTTAGCCGGCGGCATGCCCAGAAACCCTTTGCCGCCCATACTCTCCAATGGCTTCGCTCGGCCGCCTACATAACAGCCCAGATCACCGCTCCATACGAAGCCGCCGCCGATGACGCCGCGAAGTACGCCAAAGGCACGCGCGTCCCGGTATGCAATGCCCGTTTCTGGGTCGCGGTATCGGGCGATTGTGTTGGTAATGGGACACAACCGTTGGCCTGGCTTGAGTGCCAGTTCCGCATCGGCCTTGTGCGCGGCGTTCTTTCTGGCCTGCTTTGGGGGTGCAATGAGCGTTTGTTGGATGTAGTTTGCGGCCTCTGCAGGAGTCCAGTCGAAAAGTGCCGTGTAAAGCTGCACCAGTGCCGATTTGTCCTTTTCCTTGAGAAGTGAAGCACTAGTTCTTGCTCTTGAAGATGTCGCGGCTGGCGCTTCGAGGTTGGGAAAATTCGAGAGGATGAGCAGGTTTCTGAGGGCCCGGCGGATGGTTTTGCGACGCGGTGGTGCAGGCGGCAAGGCGGGCTTTTGGAATGGAGCAAGCATAGCTTCGGAGCCGATTGATGGGTTGCCGTTGCTCTGTGGTATGGAAGGGTCGTTGGGCGAGGGGAGTGGTGCTTGTGAGAACGAGGGCTGTGGGACTGCCTGTTCCCGTTGGAATGGAGATGCTTGAGTAAAAGGATTCGGCGGGAGATCACCAGGTAGTGTCTGGAGTTGTTGATTTGGAGGAAATTGGTCAATGCCAAAGAGAAATGACGAATCTTGGCTGGTGGGTGCGAACATGACATTGCTTGCCATGGACATGCCGTGGGAGCCCATGAAAACATCTCCGCTTTGAGATGCGGCTGCTGTCCATGGCAACTGTATTGAATCTTGTTGCACTGGCAACGTCGTGGGTATAGGAGGCGTATGGGATGTCCTCATTGGAGACTGGATTTGGGCCAGGGGGCCGAATACGGGTTGGCTGTCATCTGCATGACTTTCAGATGGTTGCGTAGGGGTTTGTGTAGGTGGGTTTGTCTGCCCTGCTTCGGACTCTGGTTGAGCGATTGCCGCTTCTGCAGCCTCGATCTCCTTGCTGAATATTTCTTCAAGTTGCTCCGGGGTTGGCGCGTCTTTGCCCGTGTACTTGAGCTTATCGTCCACCCAAATGCCTGGCCCGCTGTAGTAGCGATAAAAGGGCCCAGCAATCTGGCGGTTCTTTAGCGCATCGATTTTAGCCTGCCTCTCAGCTGCCCTTGCTTCCTCGGCTTCCTCCCACCTGTGCAGTGTCTTCTTATTGATGCGCTCGTTGCGGGCGGCCTCTGCGAGCCTCTCAGCTTGCGTCAACGGCTTCTCCTTGGCCTTTAGTTTTCGCGCCTCGGCCGCCTTCATCATGGCCAGAGTGTCGTACCGGCGCCGGTCCTTCTCCTTGAGCTTTGCCAGTGTGGCGTCCTTGTTGGCGACTGTCTGCTTCCGGTTGGACATTCGGACGGGACCATCCTCTTCGGTGGGCAGCCATGATGCGCGTTCCGACTTCTTCTTAGGCCGTGGCGGGGCATGCGTAGGAGACTGGGTGCGGGGGACGTCAAGCTTGACTCTCTTGTGCGCAGCGGCGGCGCTTCTCGCAGCGAAGGGATTTGTTGCAGCTTTGCGCTTCTTGTTCCTTTCTTGCCGCTCGGCCCTGCGCAGCTCCCTCTCGCCCGCGTCGTCATGGTCCTCGGCACCATCATCCTCGTCCTCGGAGGATGACGAGTCTAGGTTGTAGTCGTCGTGCTCATCTACCTGGTCGCCTTGGAACTCCTCCTCGTCGGGAGCCTCGTCCCATTCCTCGCCCCATTGCTCGTCCTCGGCCGATTGGGCGAGCAGGGTGGACATGCGGTTGCCGGCATTGCATCGGCGGGCACGCGTCGTGACCATGAGCTCGGCGGGGGCTTCATCGTCGCTGTCGTTTTCCGAGTGCGGGGAGGGGTGGCGAGGAGGAGAGGGTGGTGGGGCGTGTTGCATGGCGATGTCGGTCGCGGCCTCAGACATTATCGGTGGTGAGTTGAAAGGCAGACACGAGGACTGGCAGGGAAGGTGCAAGCGAGCAGCGATCAATCACGGCTAGGGCCTGCGGCACAATGTGCTGGAAATGGACGGGCGACGTGTCTTCCAGAATAGTTCCATGAGACAGTATGGATCATTGGCTGGGCCAGTGCAATCATGCGTGCCGGGGCATTTTGTTTCAAAGACGGTTGTTGGGGAGGGTTGCCGCAACGGTCGGTGGTGATGGCTGGGCAATGGGCTGGCCGCCAACGCCAATGCAGCGGCTGAGCCTGACGCGGATCGGGAGCGACAACGACGACGATAGCGAGGGCGTATGCGCAGTGTAAGTATGGGATTGATGGCCAGCGGCAGTTGCCAGGGCCCGCCGCATGTCACTGGCCACGGGTCTTGTGGGGAGGGCATCCCACTGCCGGCTTGTCTATGTGCAGCACATGCGGCCTAGTCGTAATCAATGCTCTATCATGCCCCGTCGTGTGGCAGTCTGACACGCTCCAAGAAGGGCGCTCAAAGCGTGCTTGGCCCGCCCGTCCAGCAGGCCGGCGGCGAGTGCAAGGAGGCGTCGAGGGCAGTTCAAAGGGCGCCGAGTAGTTGCTGAGTGCGCGGCGTGGTTGACAAAGTTTCATGGCCTGCAACTGCACAAGAGTATCGTGTGGCCGGGCCGGGCCAATCAGCGGGTGCAGCCCCAAGAGGCAAACCAGAGTCCACGTCAGATGCTCGACTGACGGCCTTTCTCGACGCGCCTCTGTGTTTCAGAGGCTGGGGGCATGCGCTGCAGCCTTGTCCACACCAGAGGGTGACAGCCCCTGAAATCTGTCCAAAAGCAATAAGCCGCAGGCGTGCAGTGAAGGTCCCAGCAGCAGCAGCAGCCGGAGTAGAGATGGGCCCGGTAGGCCTGTGGTCGGTAGTAGGTAGGCGTAGTAGGCGTCGCCGAGCCGGCCTAGTCGTACTACGAGGAGGGCGAGAGAGTAAATGGGCAACAGCAAAAGCAACAGGAGCCGCCTCCCTCTGTCCATCCGCCGCGTCCATGTCATCACGCCCAGCACGAGCGGCAGCTTCACCACCGTCCAGCCCAGCAGCACCAGTACAGCACCAGCACCGCAGCCGGCCGGCCGCCCGCATCGTGGCCGCAACCTGTAACGTGCCTGCTCTGCCAGTCCATGCCCAATCGGGCTAGACCGCTCGTCTTCCTAGCCTGGCTCCCCATTTCTATCAAGCGAAACCTCGCCCAAACCCTCCCACCGCGCATCATCCTCCCATTGCTCATCCCTCTCTCTCCCTCCCCCCTCTTCCTCGACGCCCTTTAGTGGTCTCTAGCTACATTGGCCATTCTCCATGAGCTCGAATGCTTAGTCGGCCTTCTGCTTAATCCCTATTACTTCTGTTCTCCAGCCACTCCGGTGATCTGTCTATTCCGCCCGCCTGCTGTACAGTTCCACGCCCCATAATCCCACCCCTCTCCCCATACCCACTCAGAGGCCCGCGGCCGTCCCTCGACAGCGCTCTACCGCTCTCGCTCCTCACTCCTTCTCGACGCCCCGCCGTCCCTTTAGTCGACGGCTCCACTGCCTCTGTACATAAAACGCCCCCAGCTGCTCTTCGGCACGCCCTGCGCTCTCGCCTAGTTCAGCTCGCTCCTCCGCACTCGTCTTGTCAGCGTTGGCCGCCCCCCCCCTCCCCGCTGCAACGTCGCCCGAATCCGGCCTATACTCGGCGCCGGATTGAAGTATCGCAAGTCTCCTCTAGCCATTGCCGGCAATCGCGCACTATCCGGACTGGATCCATTCGCCGTCGTTGCCTCAGCCCCTCGGCACCGCCCTGCCCACATTGCACACGCTTGCCCTGAGCTGAGCTGAGCCGAGCCGAGCCTCTGCTGGAACTAATCCCTCTGCCTCACATTCCTTTGACTGGCACCAACCTGAGTCTTCCTCTTGGAAAGCAACTATCCTCGCTTTTGGTAACCGAGTCATCACGACCACCTTTTCCCGCATTAGATTATTGCCGTCACAACAGGGTCTGTAATCCATAATGGCTCCTCCCTCCAACCGCCCCGACCACCACATCAATCTCAACTACATCCCCCAGCTGCCCCAGCCCCCGCTCTCGGGCTCTTCCTCGACCGGTAACACGTCCCCCGTAGAGCCTCCCAACAGCGGCTCCCTTCGCTTCTCTGGCAATCACGCCAACCCATTGGGCGCTGCAGCCGCCAGCATCAGGCTGGGCGCAGGCTCCCCATCGCACGAGTATGGCAGTCGACTATTTTCCAAACGGTTTGTCGCATCTTGAAACAAGGCACGACTCGAGCTAACGCAATCACAGTGCACGTGAGATCCAAGCGCAAGAAGGCTTGAACCCGCAGATGTGGGGCCCTCCTACCAGTGGTAATTCGACTCCGCTGCGCGAGACCATCCCAGAGTCTCCCAACAGCGAGAACCTGAGCTTCCCCGACTTGAACAATTCTGCGCCAGAGACGGTTTTGGCGGCGCCTACGGGTCGCCGTGCCCGTGCTGGCACGCTTCCCTCACGCTTCTCGCCTTCGGCTGCGCCGCTGGGCCTCATGTCCGCCTCATCTCTCCTCCCAAAGAGCTCGCGCCCGACTCCCTCCACCAGCCCCTTTAAGCCGGGCCCGGGTACACCCACCGATACTTCGAGCTTCAACGCTCTTGGATCTACAAACGCTGCAGCCAAGTCCGCGTTGCTCTCGCGTCTTCGTGCGGGCTCAATGCCTCAGCGGCCGGGCTACCTCCAGCCCGCTATTTCTCCTTTTGGTAACCCCATCTTCTCCAATGGATGGTCAAACAATCGCGACCGTAGCAGCACGCTCCAAAGCATTGCTTCGGTGCCCTCCAATGGGCCAGGCTCACCAAGGTCCTCCTTCTCGCGTGACTCGCTTGCGGACACGGATGTCAAGACTCTAGACTACCTTGGTTTGGTCGACACGCCGCAGCCTACACGAGCTACTTTGGCCCCCTCAGACATTGAGCTTCTGCTAGAAAGCCAGCGGAACGCAAACAGCCACAGTACCAACAGCGTCAACCGCTTCCGTTCCTACTCTGTCAATGCAAAGGAAAAGTACGCCGAGGACGAGGAGGATCAGTATGGCGGCTACAGTGGCGCCATGACTCCTGCTGAAGCAAACGCACTACTCATCCATGAAGCCGTCCGCCAGCACAACCTCGAGGTCCAGGCATTTGCCAACATTGCTTCCAATGCACGCCCCAGAGCTCGCACCGCCGGTGTGCTTGATGCCCCCTCGCGAGGCGCAATGCGTCCTTACTTGCCTGCCATGGGACGTTTTGACACCGGTATAGGCTCTGGTGACATGACAGAGGATGCCGAGTACAACCTTACAGAGGCTGTCAAGAAGCTTCACCTGCCAGGTTCCAACTTGGGAGACGACGGAACTTTGGAAGGACCCACTCGTTCGCTGTGGCTCGGCAACATTCCCTCTTCAACCACTGTCTCATCGCTACAGGTCATCTTTGCCCAATATGGCAACATTGAATCCACACGCGTTCTTACCCACAAGAACTGTGGTTTTGTCAACTACGAAAGCCTCGAGAGCGCCATCCAGGCCAAGTCTACCTTGAACGGAAAGGAAATCTTCCCCGGTGCCGGTCCTGTGCGCATCGGCTACGCTAAGATTCCAAGTGCGGCAGCAACCCCCGGTCACAACGGTCTCTTCCCCTCACCAAGCCCAGATCCCCTCTCCAAGACCCAGGCTGAGGGTGCGGCTGGTTCGGCATCTACAGCCAAGTTGAGCACTGTTCCTGTAAATGTGCCATTGACTACTCCGGAGCTCAACGATATCCGCAACGACATTATTCAAATTGTCAAAGATTTGGGTGCTACTGACGACGAGCAAACAAGCATCTCTGCCAAGGTGGAGAAGGCTGTTCAGTTCAACAACTACGTGGACGAGATCCCATCCGTTGAGGAGCCAAGCCACACCCGCATCCATGATGCCCCCAGATTGCGCGAGATTCGCAAGCGCATTGACAATGGTTCTTGCTCAAAGGAAGATATTGAGAACATTGCCATGGCAATGCTTCCTGAAATTGCTGAGCTGTCTTCGGACTACCTTGGAAACACGGTTGTGCAAAAGCTGTTCGAGTTCTGCGAAGAGCCCACCAAGGAGGCCATGCTTCGTGAGATTGCTCCTCATCTGGCCAAGATTGGTGTGCACAAGAACGGAACCTGGGCTGCACAAAAGATCATCGATGTCTCCAAGTCCGAAACAATGCAGAAGATGGTTGTCGATGCTGTTCGACCCTACGCCATGGCACTCTTCCTGGATCAGTTTGGCAACTATGTCATGCAGGGATGCCTCAAGTACCAGCAATTTAACGACTTCATCTTTGAGGTCATGCTTGGAAGGCTTTGGAATCTTGCGCAGGGCCGATTCGGTGCTCGCGCTATGAGGGCTTGCTTGGAGAGTCACTACGCTACGAAGGACCAACAGCGAATGGTGGCTGCTACGATTGCTCTCCACAGTGTCCAATTGGCAACCAACGCCAACGGAGCTCTCCTCTTGACCTGGTTCCTCGATACTTGTACTTTTCCAAGGAGACGTACGGTTTTGGCTCCTCGTCTAGTGCCACACATTGTCCACCTATGCACCCACAAAGTCGCATACCTCACTGTGTTGAAAATCATCAACCAGCGCAATGAGCCAGAGGCTCGCGATACCATTCTGCAAGCACTCTTCTTCTCACCAAACGATCAGGTGCTGGAAAGCATCTTGGCTGATCAGAACTGCGGTGCTACCTTGATCTTCAAGGTACTTACCACACCCTTCTTTGATGAGCAGATCCGCGCCGATGTTGTGCAAAACGTACGCAATGTGCTCCTGCGCATCAAGGCACAGCCACAACAAGGCTACAAGCGCCTCATGGACGAGGTCGGCCTTTCTACCCGTGGCGGACCTGGTCCACGTGACCACTCCGCAACTCGACCAGCGTCCAAGGACAGCGTCGCATCGGGAGCACCCAACGCCGGCAACTTCTACCAGGCTGCTCCTCCCGGCTACGATCCCGTTGCGCTCCAGCGCACAACAAGCATGGATTCAAATGGCTTTGAGCAGTTCCCAATGGGCGGGTACATGCCAAACATGCCGAGCATGAACAACCAACAGCAGATGCAATACCAGCAGCTCTTGGCCCGACAAGGTCAGTTTTATCCTCAGATGAACAGCTTCCAACCGCCAGCTCCTGGTATGGATGTGTATCGCAACGCCTCACCTGTTGCAGGCCCGGGCAGCTTCAGCGGATCACCGATGATGCAACCGGCTAGCCTCGCCGGCCAAGGTATGCCGGGCATGTATGCTCCGTACGGCATGTATGCGCCACCTCAGCACCAGCAGGCTCCTGGTGGTAACCAGCGACGTGGAAGAGTCAGCAGAAATGCATCCCCTGCCACGAGCATCCGCCGTTAAAGATTCTGTTGAAGAGACGAAATGTCTTGGTTTTTTTGGAAAAGGTTTTTTTGGGGTGGTGGTGAAGGACTTTGCCAATCGCCCTTGTGACCTATTTCTTTAAAATCTGTGGTGTTGCAGATTGGGGGAAAGCTGTACCATCTTCCTGTATATGATTCGGATCTGTGCACTTATGTATCTGCTGGCGAGCATATTGAAAGAAAAGACAGACGACGCGACCGACATAACACGATACTTGTCCACGTTTCCTGGTATCCACCCTCACTTTTATGTCTAACCTTGGTCATATGGATTTTGTTCGGTGTTGGTTGGAGAAGGGTCTCTTTTTTTTTCTTGTATTTGTGCAACGAATTCTTTTCCATGTCCACCATCTATCTTGAAAAGTGTCTTGCTTCTTTCCATGATTGTGACATTGCGTATTGATATATTGTTGGTCCATCTGTCTTTCTTTACTGGTTTCCTTTTGTTCGCGTTCATGATTCATACGACGTGTGTACTGTGGTGTCGTGCTATTGCATATTACTGTAATGGTGGGTGTAGGGTACACACAATCACTTTCAAAAAAAAACCCCCAGAAAAAAAGGAAACAAGGACATTCACGATAAGCGTAGGTAGGTAGATGATGTAAATACACCTATAGCATGCATATTTGTACCAAAAAAAAGACATGTTCCACTAAGTCAGGCACACCAACACGAAGCAAATCGAAGGAGTCTCCTTGTCACTTCCAGGCATCATACAACCGCCACGCCCTGATCCACTCAACAAGGAGGCGAGAGGGAAAGAGAGGGAAGGAAAGAGAAGGAGTCACAGCACGCACATCTCATAAGCAGCGAATGGCACATGCTCCTCATCCTCCTCAGCCATCCAGCCCGACTAGCCGTGTTTGCGAAGCCGATTGGATCCTCGGTCGTGGGTAGGGGCAGGAGGGCAAGAAGCATAGTTTAGGTCATGGCGGGGCTAAACGGGTCGAGACGCGTGTTCAGTGGGTATGATTGCACGTGCTGGAGAAGGTGAATGGCACGTACGGCGGGGAGGAGAAGGGCCAAGTTCTGTGAAGCCTTTTTTTTTCCTTATCCTCCGCATCGTGGTTGGGCGCCGTTGGCGGTTGCGTTTGGATCATCTGCCATGAGGGGTGGGTACGGGGGTGGCTGGGTGGCTGGGTGGCTGGTTGGTAAGTACGTAGTGGTAGTTTGGGGGGGTGTAAAGAATAGTGGTTAGGATGAGTTGGTTAGCGGAGAGTGGGTGTACATGGGTTGATGGTCGTGCGGGTGATTAGCCATGTCCGACCTACTGGGTTTTATGCACGCGTACGCTATCCTGCACAAGATTTTATAGGCATAACTGGTGGTAGGATGACGACCTGACATGATATGGGGTTGGGGGGGTTGGGGATTGTCATGACTTCGCATTCGTGTTGTATCAGTCCGACATTGGTTGTTCCGGTTACAAGTGCTGGGCTAGTGAGATTGTGGCTGCTGTCAAGTCTTTGACATTATGCTGTGTACCTTAATTCCCTCGATTATAATGTAGAGTAGTTGGTAGGTGACATGGGTTATCGTCTGTGTAAGAGACGTAGCAATTCGGCAGAAAGGCATCAGGCTACATCTGGCTCGGACTCGTCAACATCCCAGAGAGCACAGTCCCGAATAGGCGTATGTAAACGAGACCATACCCCCATCGATATCTCGACAAAGTCTGCGAGTAAGCCACATCTCGCCCGGAGATATCCCCAAAAATGAGATGAGGTGCATGGTTGACAGTTTGTACTGTAGTACCATACGTTTCTTAGATGTTCCGCCAGTCGAACCCAGTTTTGAGTCGCGGTGCACGCCAGCAGAACATACACGTTATGAGGCTAGAGACTGCAAGGTTTCCGATACTGAAAGAGATGTGCAAAAGACGAATATTTGAGGAGTGAGATGTTGACAGTCCCCATGGATTCTATATGTTCATAGCTAGAAAGGCCTCAAAAGACACCACACCACTTCACTTGTGATGAGGAGTATCATCAGAAGAAGGGACCTTGGATGAATCGCTGGTGTCATCGCCACTCTTCTGTAGGTTTCCGTTCAATGAACCATGGATAGATGGCGCCGTTGAAACTCTATTTGTCACTATCTGTACAGGATGTTGCAATTCTACACCCTCGTCTTTGTGCTCAGGTCACTGCATATGCCTAGCCTGGAAACGGCATGATGACCAAAGCTGTCGTTATCTGAAATGGTACTGCAAACCTGGGTCAAAGCTGCTTCAATGACGGCAACAAGTGACGGTCAAGAGCTGTTGCGAAGTCGTGCCGCCTCTGGAATATCCTGAACACCAATGATACTAGTGAGGATCCTCTGTGCGACAGATGCAAATAGCACCGAAAAAGGAAATGGCTGCGCAGAAGATGAGCAACCCGCTGGTATTGATGTATTTGCTCTGTGAATCTTCGCATGGCGATCCTTTTCCACAGAGGCTCATTTCACAGAAGGAGTTGACATGTGCTCTGTAAAGCCAACACGCTTTCCAAGTCAGCTGCTCAAGGTCAGCCAAGTAAAAGCGTTCCTTGGTAGATCCGAGACGAGCTGAACATGAGGCTTGTCAAAACTGAAACATATAGTGACACCGACATTCTCCAAGATGGAGCCGAAAGATAGGAAAGACTGCAAAGCGACCACTATGTCCCGATTAGGCGCGGCTTTGACAGGGACGCGGTTGTTTCCAAACAGTGTAAAAGTGCGCAACTACACAAAGCGGGTGCGACAATAGGGCTCGATGTGCGACGCATGCCACTCCGACTCAAGCGAGGTTGCATGAGTGTCTGCAGTCACAAACAGGGTGAATGTGCCTGCTCATGCGAGCGCTGTTGGAGGTGTCGCTGGACGGAATGTTTAGTCGAGAAAGCTTGCAGCGAGATCAGAAAGCGGACATGGACGCGAGGCAGGGCCGAGGCAGAGTTGCGTCACCATCATGCAAACGAAAAGCATGACAGGGCATGCATGGTACGTGACGGGGCTGGATTTTGTCTGGTGACGAGTGGGAGTGGAAGAAGGGAAGCAGGTGAGTGGGAGGGGTGACGGGCTGGTGTAAGGGCCCACAACAGGCACCATCGGCCATTAACCCCGCCACCCCTCCAAGGCACGCTGGAGGTACTACAGACACCCTACTACATACACACACCGCGCCAGACAACTCCATCTTAAAACAAACCAGAGACTTGTACCACCCGCATCGCCTCGCCCCGCCTCGACATCGCCATGGCCTACAACTTTGTCAGGTCGTACATCGACACTTTCCGCGAGCGCACCGCCGCCATCAGCCACACATCAACGTTCCGTGAGACGGGCCAGATCACGCCCGAGGAGTTTGTGCTTGCTGGCGACTTTCTCGTCTTCAAGTTCCCTTCGTGGCAGTGGGCGGATGCGTCATCGCCTTCGAAACGCGTCTCATACCTGCCTGAGGGCAAGCAGTTCTTGGTAACGCGCGGCGTACCCTGCCACCGCCGTCTCGACGACAACTTTGCTGGAGAAGCCGGCCAGGATGAAACCATTGTCAGGGACGGCTTTACCGCTGGCGAGGGCGCAACCGATGACGACGGCTGGCTGCGCACTGGCGGCATGGCAGCTAGCCAAGAGGCCAAGGTCCGCGATGTGCGGACAGTCGACGAGAGCGGCAACCTGGGCGCGGCAGAGGATGACGATGAGATCCCCGACATGGAAGACATTGAGGATGACGACGAGGCCATCATAAGGGACCCACAAGCCGAGTCAAACACGAAAGCGTAAGCCCACACGCCCTGCGCCCGAAGAGATTGAGACACACTGACACTCTCTACAGCCCTCTGCGCACATACACGCTCTATATCACATACTCAGCACACTACCGGACACCACGGTTGTATCTCTCGGGCTATGGATCCACCTCTGTTCCGCTAAAACCCCAAGAGATGATGGAGGATATCGTCGGAGACTACAAGGACAAGACCGTCACAATTGAGGACTTTCCTTTTTTCGAGAACCCTCTCAAGACAGCCTCGGTGCATCCCTGCAAGCACGCATCCGTTATGAAGGTGCTTCTCGACCGCGCCGATGCTGCCTTGAAGCTGCGACTTGCCAAGCTTAAGGCTGGCAAGGACGTTAGCAAGCTCGATAGCGGCATGGAAGCCTTGGTGGATGACACACGGTTACTGAAGCTAACCGAGCAAGCCAGGGGCAAGGATGGTGAGGAAGCCAAGGACGATTGGGAGGTGCTGAGCGAGGGTGATGACGAAGAGGTGGCTATCCGTGTAGATCAGTACCTGGTTGTCTTCCTCAAGTTCATGGCCAGGTAAGTTGGTCTGCCCCATTACTAAAGAGCCATGCTAACACACACACAACAGTGTCACACCAGGCATAGAGCATGACTTCACTATGGGTGTTTGATTGTTGAGCGTCTTTCTTTGGGACATGACTTGGCGTTAAACGGCATCATCTTGATAATCATAGGGTGGGTAAACCGATGAGCGGGCGTAGTAATAGAAACGGATCTGATCGGTATATCAGAGTATCAATCGCCATTTACTTTTCTCTTTTGGAAAAAAAATAAGCTTTTCAAGTATTGTCATCACTGCATGCCCGATCGAATGATGAAGAAGAAACGATGAAATAATTGATTTTAATAGCGACGGCGGAAACTTCCAAAAGACTGCTTCCAGTCTCGGACTCCTTCAGGTCGACGCAGCTCCAACTCCTTGCCCTCATACCCAAAACTGCTTTCTGCACGGTGAAACATGGCACATAGCCTATCATACATACTGGCTTCCTTCAAGGCTTTGGGAAGAGCTGAGGGCGCTTCCAAAGTACCAGGTGCGATATCGCCAGAGAAGTCTTCGGCCTCGTCCTCGATTGTAATCTTTCCCTCTTCGTCTGTTGGTGGTGCATTCAAAAGTGCGTGCAATTTCCTGTTAAGGCGGGCCCGCCAAGGATCAACACCAAATGATGATGCCGAAGACGAGAGGCGCTCAGCGATTTGAAACTGTTCAAGTTAGTCCATGGGTTCAGCCGGATGGGACAATCCTAAAGACATACCTCTGCCAGCCCCTGTAGTCGGTATTGCTCAGCCCGTTTTTGAAGTCGAGGTGCTGATGGTGTGATTGGTACTGCACAAGCAAGTGCGAAGAGGGCCGCGAGGACCATGAAGATGTAAGAGCGCATGTTGAGGGAGAGAAGGGGATGCTGGCGTTTGTAGTGCGAATCCAATCGACTTTTGGTGGCTGTCAAAGCGAAGTGGGTGTAGTATGAGCACACACAGCGATACCAGCGCTTTTATCAAAAGTAGCGTAAAGAATGTAGAAGAAAGATGGAGCCAATATGTAGTTCAATCACAAAAAGAGAGGCAAGGGTTTGAAAAATGAACGGGTGGAGTCCGAGGCGATACCCACTTGTATATATCTGTCCACGAACAGGCAGGGGTAGCTAGTGAAGAGCGGTACGCTTAGGGTGTATCAGCATGCCCAAACCCTAATCCTACAGGCTTACATGCTATGTGTGTACGCACCCAAGGGCGCAGCTGTAAGGCCTTCCGGAATTGACTTGGTGCCGTTATTATTCCGAAACAGAGGTCTGCGCACTAGACGGCAAAGATCGGTGGCGCGCAAGAAACAAACAAGGCGATTCGCGTCCGCGTTCGGTGCCCTTGCAGCGTTTGCCCCGGGGCCGTCCATTGGGGGCAG
This sequence comes from Bipolaris gigantea, assembly GCA_030558545.1. Classification (NCBI taxonomy): domain Eukaryota; kingdom Fungi; phylum Ascomycota; class Dothideomycetes; order Pleosporales; family Pleosporaceae; genus Bipolaris; species Bipolaris gigantea. Next base: position 48,358 of record JALPSE010000106.1, read on the forward strand.
CGCGATTCAACCGGGCCAGCTGTGGCATGATGCTAAACGCCGCCGTCATCATGCGAAGAGACCTTCTCCCGTTTAGCAGCAAGAACCCTAATGGCTGAAGTTGAGAGATGGCTTGGACTGATAGATTGCAGGCATCTACACAGTACCAAACTCATGACGATGCTGACAACCCCAGCAATATATTGACTGGAAGAATTGGATAAACGTTGTCACAACGGCGCAGCTATCTGTGGACAACGAGGCTGACGTATACGTGTTACGCTGAGGGATGGGCTTGGAGGATTGTGGGTTCAGTCTCGAAAGACGCAGGGATGAAACAAGACGTCGAAGCTGATTGCGCGTCAACGCGGGAAGGCTGCTAGCGGCAAACAGATTCGGGGCGCACAGACACCAGGGCCGGGGCATTGTATGTCGGAACCGTGCAAACCTGCCAAGGGCCTCCTGTCAGCTCCCAACCCCCTTACCTCACACCAACGTCATCCACGCCTGTGTGACGTTAGAAACACCATTCACCAGAGTTTCTGTCGTCGATACAGTTGAGCTTTTGATTCCGTCGTATGGAGACTGGCACCTCAGAACAATGACTACTTGGGAACTCAGGCATTCTACTTGGAGAAGATACAGGATCCGCTTTCTTGATACATCTTGACTACCCTGACTGGAATCTATCTAACCAACACGATACTATCCGCTATGGACCGCCACGCTCAGACGGCGCGCGCAAAGTCCTCGTCTCAGACAACAGGAACACTTATAGCAGGCCTTGATTTTAGTAAACTTCCGTCGATGGCTCTACTGAAAACACGCTTAAACCAGGATGAGGAAAAATCGCTCAAAGAAACTTTGCGCCTGTACAATGCGTCGCTCACTACGGACATGTCGAGGGTAAAAATACTCCTAGGTAAGGTCGGCACTAAGGGAAGAGCTGCGTTTGAGTTGCGTTCGAGGAGCCTAATCGCTGAAGAATTTGTAACGCCAAAACGCCGTGCTAGTTCTGGGAAAATAGGGACACCTAACAAGAAACAAAGAGTCTTCGAGTCATCCTATGGACCTATCTCGGCTAGTCCAGAGGATTGTGCTGTGGAGAAAGGAGCCGAAGAGACGTCCGATACTGAAGACGAAGCGCCAATCCAGAAGTCGAGTTTTTCACAGTCTCCGCCATTACATGCTGAGGATGAAGTGACCTTTCCAACGATCGTCGAGAACGGTTCAAGCGTTGACATTATTTGGGTTGTCAACCTGAACTGGATAGAGGCTTGCATAACCGCAGGGCACCTCGTTCCCCTAGGCGACAGTTTGATGTATCAGGGGAAAGTGCAGCAACGACCAAACCCAAGCAGTACCAGATCCATCAAGAACATCTTTTCAGTAACGCCAAAAGAGGCACCTGCATCCCAGACACTCAAACCTACTGGGCCACGTCGATCACAAAACATCTTGGATCAAGCAAAGTTGGATGTCCCTACAGTGACAAGCAAGACTACACACAAGTCTCCCCAATTTGGTAGTCAAGCGTCTCGGCGCTTCGGTAACAAGAACCTAGCATCCTCGCAGCCTTCGACCCACTCCTTTGCTTCCCAGACGGCACTTCTGCTTCAGCAAACAACGAGCGAGTATGAGGGCGAAGATAGTGATATACCGCTACCGCCCGAGTGGGTGAAGCAGGGTGTCAAATATGCATGCCAGCGCTTGACACCCGCTAACGGGCCGAATGAGGATTTCCTAGACTTGCTCAAGAAGATTAGGACTAATCGGGTCCTTATCGAAGATGAGATAGGCGCACGTGCGTACTCAACCATTATTGCAGCCATTGCAGCCTATCCACACAAGCTCAGTCACCCATGTGAGATTGCGCAATTACCAGGGTGTGACGAGAAAACCGCGGTTCTCTTCGTTGAATGGAAGAATACCGGTAAAATCCAGGAAGTTGAGGATTATGAGAACGATGAGGCAATGAAGGTTCTGCGCTCATTTTATGATATATGGGGGGTTGGAGCAAAGACAGCGCGATATTTCTACTACGACAACCACTGGACGGAGTTGGGTGATATCATTGAACATGGCTGGAATGACCTTGATCGAGTGCAGCAGATTGGCATCAAGTATTACGAAGAGTTTCAGGAACCAATTCCACGTGCTGAGGTCGAACACATAGCCGCTGTCGTTCGAGAACATGCGATAAAACTCCGGGACGAATGCATCAGTGTCACCATAGTCGGCGGCTATAGACGCGGCAAATCCGTTTCTGGCGATGTGGATATAATCATATCGCACCCTGAGTTGGAAAGTACAGCGGGATTGGTTCAGGAAATGGTCGAGTCATTGGAAGATGCTCAGTGGATCACGCACACCTTGACGATGAGCTTGGCAAACACGAAGCGCGGACAACATACTTTACCTTTTCGTTCTGCGCAAGGAGCTGGAGTAGGATTCGACACTCTTGATAAAGCACTCGTAGTGTGGCAGGATCCCGCTTGGCCAACTCGGGAAGACGACCTTGAGCGAAATCCACGAGCGAAGAATCCAGCTATTCATCGTCGAGTCGACATCATCGTTGCGCCCTGGCGAACTGTGGGCTGTGCAGTCATGGGCTGGAGCGGTGGTACGACATTTCAGCGGGACTTGCGGCGGTATGCAAAATATGTGAAGGGCTGGAAATTCGACAGCAGTGGCATTCGCAGTCGAGCCAATGGTGAAGCTATCATGATTGAAGGGCCAGATGGTGTTGAAGGGACTCCTGAAGATGCAGAAAAGGCAGTATTCAAAGGGCTGGGCTTGGAATATATACCGCCTGAGTGTAGAGTCACATATTGACAGAATTGGCAGCAAGTCGTGTTGGTGTGAAGGTCACTTTGCCACTCTGCTCACTTGTAACGCCTTCAATAAGCCTCTTCACATGCAAGTACCTCGTATCACCACTCCAGGACCAGAATACGACGGTCCAAGTAGTACTCCAGCATCCTCCATCGAACCCCCCCCCAACTCTCACACCCTCAAAGCTATTTCTACAATGGCCCCTCACGCACTCCTCACCACCCCCCTAAAACTCCTCTACCTCCTAACCGGCCTCCTCCTCTACATCTCCACCCTCCCCATCCTCCTCACCTGGCGTCTATCCCTCACCCTCCTCCACCCCTCCCCCCTCTACACCCGCGCACACTCGCACTACCAACACCACTGCACCGCTCTACACACCCTCCCCATCCTACAGCCAATCACAAAACACCGTATCGGCATCACATGCATCGCTCTCCTCCTCGCCCAAGCCACCCTCGCCGCAGCACTCGTCGAGACGTCTCTTGTACATTTCGCCCCCTGGGTCAGCGCGCACGCCCGGAAAACAGAGTACAAGGCTGAGCATGAGCGGGCGTGGCGGAGTGAATTCTTACTGCATGTATCGGCCTTTTTGGTTGTCTGTGCCCCGTTTTGCGGTACGTTGGGGGTGGGGGCTGGGGTGCTGTGGTATCTGAGGGAGATGTGGGTGTGTGGGGGGTTTGCTGGGGAGCATGTGGATGGGCAGTTTGAGGGGAAGGAGGAGGAGGAGGGCAGGTTAGGGACGAAGAGGGGGGAGGGAGATGGGGTTGGTGGTGTGGCGAGTAAGACGTTACAGTGCGAGGGCTTGCGATGTAGTGGGATTGCTGCGTCGAGGAACCTAGGGGATATGCAGGGTTGGGAGGAGGTGGATGTCTCGGTTCCTTTGTCAGTCGTGGTTCCAGCGTCGGAAGAGAGGTTCAAGAGGAATCCCTACACGCTGGCTGGCGTGATGGCTATTTGGGGTTGGGGGAGTGATAGGGTAGATAGGGAGTATCATGGGCGAGATGCGCGGAGAATGAATTTTGAAGAGGATGTCGAGGTTGGCAAAGGACCGAAGAGGGCATGACGAGAACAATAACATGGTTTGCATTATCCTTTGCTATTCATTATTTGCGAACGAGACAACAATGATTAGGATCGAGAAATAGAAGAAAACATCTCCATCTCCAAACAACTGGGGTATCAACTAAACCCTTCCACCTACCGCGTCCCTCGGGCTTCGCCTTCACCTTCAAACGCCTTTTTCTTCCTACGTCACCACATAGCTCAAGAAGTCCTGGCCGGTCCCTTCGCAGCATCCAAATGCCACCTCATGACCTTCTCAAAGATACCCTTGCCCTCGCCCTCAATCACGTCTCCATGGCACGGAATAATCCTTTCAAAGCCCCACTTGTCAATCTTCTCCATGCTCTTTGAGAAACCACTTCGATCCTTTGCACTAGTTCCATACCAGATGGTGCGCTGCTGCCACTTGGCATCGCCCCTTGTGCTCTGCAGCGTATTGAAGATCTTGCTTAGAATTCCTGTGTTTGGGTCGACACCCGACTTGCTGAATTGTTCTGTCGCTGGCAGGTTGAACATGAGGTCTGCGAGGATAAGACTGCGCGTGGGACGGTGGTGGAATACTAGCTCTTTGTTGACGTGCGACGGGACATACTCCCAGTCGAATTCGGCGTCGAATTCGGGTGAGATGGAAGTCACGGGCTTCGAGGCGCTGAAGAGGACGCTGAAAGGCACATCTTCATTGTTTTGCTTTGCGCGCTTTTCTGGCAGCATCTCTGGGCCCATGACTTGTGCATTGGGGTATTCCGTGTGCCAGGGACCGAGGAAAATATGGTGCTGTGGGAGTTTAGGAAGTGCTTGAAGCAAAACTCTTAGCACAATAGAGAACAGACGTACCTCGTTGTCTAGGGCCGCGATGTATTTGACTTCGCCCATCTCAGACACTTTGCGCTTGACATCTTCGGTCAGCGCGACGGGCGAGAAGACGGCAAGAGCACCGGATTCAAGCCGCACTGTAACAACTGTTAGTTATTGGATCACGATACCCTGGAAAAAAAGAAATATACCGATGGTTCCTCTTCCGCCGATCTTAACGCGACCAAATCTCCAAAACGGTACTGAGAGCGTGGTCACTATGCACGGGACGACATCTCGAATCACCATAACACTGGCGGGATCAGAAGGTACTAGTTTTGAAGTCATGCTGGACCGAGGAAATTTGCGAATGTGTAAATGAAGAAAAGTGAGTTCAGAAAATAGTCGAGAGGCCTGTTAAAGTAAGACGCGCAGGATGTTTGGGGAGACGTAATGCAGGGTCCTTGGGTTATGACGCAATACTCAAGATTATGGCTCGAGAACTTGCGGAACACAAACTCGTCAGTGCCAGGCTGGAAATCATATGCATACTTAAGTGACGCCTCGGCCGATACATTACAAAGCATATCCCATCTAAAATTGATTTGGAATTCATGGTGGAGAGACAACATGCGAGTAACTGTTTCTCGCATGGACCGAGGTGTCGCAGCTCGTGCGATCCTAAAGCGACGGGCTTTGTCAGCGCCATCGCCAAACCATAAGTTCTAGAAGTCGTGTTCACATCAGTTGTGTGCCGAGCATGACACCTATCTTTCTTTTCACATGTTTATGCTTATTCATTGACTATTCCCCTCTTCGGAGCTCCGAGTTGCTCCATGCGCCTTAACCCTAAGACCAACGTTTGCGATTCGCCATCTGGTTCTCGGTTATCCCATAGTTTTGTGTAGGGATACGGAGGACTGTCGATCCACAACACCGATGGGCCCACAACTCGTCCTCTCGCGGAGATGTTCTTGATCGAGCACATGGCTCGGCGGACGAAGTTTCGCGGCCGCGCGACCTCAGTATTTGAAAGCATCGCAGGCTAGACGATTGGGGCAAACTCTCAGGCTGTTGTATCATGCAACTGTTTTGTAGATCTTCACCTAGCGTTTTCAGCGCTTAGCTCAGCCATCAGTCCTCCTGCATCCCTTTCCTTCGCATCTTCTCCAAGCCTTTTCTGAATAAACGCGCCTATGTCCTTGACTTTTTGTTGCGCAATGTTTGTGCAATTGAGTAGGGCCAGCGGGTGGATAGTAGCCCCTCCATATTTGGCGATCTGACAAACCTCTCCGTGCTTGTTCATGGTAATAATGACTTCTCCTTGTCGAACTTGCTCTTCAGCCAGGTTTGCATCCACCAAAAATATTTCCCCTTCGAAATACGAGAATGTTACACAAAGTGGTTGGTGAAGAATGGACAGAGGTATCGGTTCGCGTTCGCGTACGCTGAGAATGGTTGCTTTCTCGCCTTCGACTACGACATCGGGTCTCCTAAAGTGCTGTAGTGCTGCCATGACGGCAATACAGGACGCATCGATGAGACCACCATCATGATCAACTATGTGTACGTCTGCGCGGAGAGCAAAGCATTTCAAGCCGGCAATGATGCAAAGCGATTCGGTATCGAGAGCGTTGGAGCGACGAATGGCCTTTTCGAGTATGCGTGAGAGGATGACTTCAGCATCTGTGGGGCTAGGACAATGTTAGAATCACCACAGAACAGACTATTGTGGAATGAGACGTACCGGCCAACTTCGAATGCTGGTGACGCCATTGGAGAGAACTCCGTCACTATTTGGAAGATGCCGTCGAACTTGCGCTCCGGGGGTGGTGTTGTTACGTCTACTGATATGCGAGCAATGACCCTGAGATTTATGAGCTTGCGCATATAAAATTAGATTGTACTCATGTACCTGGTTTTGCCCAGTTGCACATCGGCGACGCCATATTCATCGCCAAAAGTGAGCTCAAGCGGGCGAAAGGCGTCAAAAGCGCGCCGGTCAATGCGAATCTGCTCTTGCAGCGCTTGCTTGATAAATTCACGCTCATTGAGCGATATCTCAGCTTCTCGAGGCATAATACCTCTCTCTAATGTGTAAAGCGTTGATTGGAGTTGAAGCGGTTGTTGACAACCATAGAAAATGCGGCGCGGGGAAAAGTGAACGCCGATGCTTGTTAGCGCGACTTGATCATCGCGAGTCCGTATGCGCCATCTTTTGCACATCAACTACAATCACCGCCCGCCATTCGCAAGACTTCCGAAACCTACACACTATTAAACAAAAGCCGTCAAATCATACGATTCTACAATGACGACCGCCCATAGACCCACTTTCGATCCCGCACGCGGCAAAGAGGCCCAGCGCGGACCTGCCTATCACCAGCGACTCCTCCCTGCGCATACAACACTCAAGCACAGACAACCAGGTCAGGGCGGAGATGCTGAAAAGCACAAGCGCGACCTGCGCGCCGAACTCTTGGAGGCAGAGGCGCGCTATGCGGCGAAGAAGAACGGCACATACGTAGAGCCGGACGCCGCGGCCGAGCCTGGAAGTGCGCCTAAGCGCCAGATTGACAATGTGTCAGTTGACGAAGAGGGCGAAGAAGACGAAGCAGCACAGAAACGGCGGCGAATAGAATTACTTGAAAAGTTCAGGGATGTGGATGCGGATGATAGCAGTAGTGAGGAGGAGAGTAGCGACGATGAGTAGGTTCATATTGTACCTAAATACCGGGTGCCCAACTAATATTGTGACAGCGATGAAGACGGCGAGGGAGCCCTTCAGAGGGAGCTCGAGAAGATCAGAAAAGAGCGTGCTGCGGCCAAAGCCAAGGAAGAGGCCGAACGAGCTGCTGAAGAGGAACAACAACGTGAAATCGATGTTGCTCGGGGTAACCCGCTGCTCAACGCCAAAGACTTTACCATGAAGCGTCGATGGGACGACGATGTCGTATTCAAGAACCAAGCACGTGGTACAGAGGACAGGAACAAGAAGAAGGAATTCATCAACGATATGCTGCGGTCCGACTTTCATAAGAAATTCATGGTAAGCGACCGCAACTCACGATATGCCCAACACTGCTAACAGAGTGCGACAGTCCAAATACGTGCGATGAGGTCATTGCGCTTTTTGAGTTTGTCTTCCATCGTAGCTCGCGTGCATTGCTGGCGTTCATGGGTCTTGGCGTACTGGGTCTAGAATCGTTCAGGCGGACTGCGTGAAGAGCGTGGGATACCCCAGATCTTGGCGGGAATTAGGGAACCAGTGATGGAACGGAATTTTGCAGAAGCCTTATCGTTATCTCGATCAGCAGTTGCGACTGCCACTCACGGATGTTGGTTTTATCTATCGCCTCTGCCCATCGTTCCTGGGCACCGACCCAATCATGCATATATTTGGATCCCGAGACTTTCTTCACGCTGTTGAGGGCAGACTATATTGCTGTAAGAAGGGCTTCGGTATTGAGATGGATTTTCGCCGGGTGTGGTATTATCAATGAATAAATATAAGTACTTCAACACGACAAATACTACGAAGCCGATAGGACTTATTCGATTCATTCTGCCAGCCACCTTCGTCCGATCTACAGAATCAAGACACTAGCGTCCCAGAAGACTGCTAAGCATACCTTAGCCCACATTTATCGTCCTCTTACAATGCTTCTGCACCCTCTGATCTACGCATATCCCAGCAGAATGACCTCATATGGCTTCAGCGCATCTCTCGAACATGTGCGCAACGGGATCAGCGCCCGTCTGGAGGAGAGACCTATCCAACATCTACATGTATATATCCTACAAAATATAAACACGATAATCCAATTCCTACTCGAATCTCATAATCGTATCCCCACAAGTGTCCCTCTCACACACCTACTCCTCAATCATAATCATCTTCCAAATGGCAGGCTACGGCAACCGCACCGCGCCCTCCTACAGCGCCTCGGACCTCGAGCCAGAGCACAGCACCACACGCCTCGGTCTCATAGACTCTCACACTCCCTACCACAATCCGCACGAGAAATACGGGTCGGGTACGACCGGCGGTGCGGGATTCGGTATATCCTCCTTTCTTCTTCGCCCCCTTCCACACACACACATACACTCGCTCTTTGATGACTCCTTTGCCTTCTCAACGTGCTATGACTGACGTAGAAAAAGGGAATAAACGCTCCTCTGCATCTTCCATGTCCAGCGCCCCAGACACGCACCTCGGCTTCAATCTATCTCCCACTCCATACTCGAACCCGGCGCCACTGGGCAGCGGGTCAACGGGCGGAGCAGTGTATGGTAACAAGACGGGAGAAATGGGGGGACCGGAGCGGGATTCCATGCTGGGCAAGGTGGTGGAGAGGGTAGGAGGGGCGGTGGGGAGTCACAATGTGGCGCGGGTGGGTAGGGGGATGAGAGAGAAGGAAGGGTTTGGTGAGGAAAAGGCGGAGGTGATGGAAGCGAATTAGTCTTTTCGATGTGCTTTCTTTTCAGTCTATGTTTTATGGCTGTATGGTAGGTTCGGTACTACTAGTACCGTTATTCTCATTGTAAGTGTCATTGAAAGACTACCAAATATACACATCGACTCCTCGTCCGAGAAGAAGAAAAAAGATATATTCTTGAGCATATGATAAAGCCTCCATCTCTGCTTCTTCTACCCAAAAAGAGGGAAGGCTCAATATCCCCCTTCTCTCTCCATGGTGTGCGAACCAGTTCTAGCCAGGATTAAGGAGATGATGAAAGAAGAACGAGGAAATGCAATGGTTGTGCTCGAACACCCTCACAGATGTCTTCAAATAGCGCACAAGCTCGCTCAAGTAAATGCTGTGGGAGTATAACTCAGTATATGCCTTGCGTGCGGTACTGAAACGTATCATAGCTGCGATTCATGTTAGCAGCGGTCCTTGTACAGAAAGTAATACATGTCATAAAACTTACAGCCGGGTGTAGTAACTTCCCACACTCTTTGCAACAAGCTCCTCAACAAAGCTTTCTGCCTCTTCTCTACTCAGATGCAGCATGAGCCTTGCCCGCAAACTGTTCGTTACACTTGCCGCACCGGCAGCAAAACATGGCATACTGCTCTGCTTGCTCATCAGGTCAACTAGCATGATCAACCTTTCAGCGTCTCTCCTAAGCGCTTGAAACGCCTTCTTGCAAAGTGTCTTGAACTCTTCAAATGCAGGCGATCCGATTCCACCCAGGACGTCGACATAGTCTTGTGTCAATTTGAAAGGGGCGGCTTCAAAGCCCATGGAACCAGGCGAGTTGGAAAGCATAAAGCCAAAATCAATGTGAATGATATGGCCCATGTTGTCGATGAGTAGGTTGCCGTTGTGGCGATCCTTGAGCTGTAGTACGTAACATATCATGCTGTACGCCGCTAGGGAGCGACCAAAGGCTGCTACGCCTGCAATATAGGCTTCCGAGTCGGGTTCCCCAAATGTCTTAAGCCAATGGTCCTTGAGAGTTGCGATGCGCTTTCGGGGATTGGTACCTGCTGCTATGCTAGCAAGTGTCAAGCTTCGTTTGAGGGAGTGTAGCGAGACGCCGTTCGTAATCGTTTCGATGAGACCGCAGGACTCGCCGGTAACGAGAATACGCATACGCTTCGTCCAGACCGGCACCTCTGCTTCCTCCCAAATCTTGGCGCAAACTTCAATGAGTTGACAAGCAAATGCCTCCTGCCGTAGATCCGCGCCGGTCTTGACGATAACGCTGATCAAGTCCCAGTTCTTCATATGACCGTATGGCGAGGATCGCCGTATACGCTCTCGCTTTGCGCTCCATTCTTCTCCAAAAGTTGCAGCGCTGGGATCGTCTCTGTCGCCTTTTCGTCGCATGCCACCAGTCTTAAGATCGTTTTCCATACGAGCAGCGCCTGCACCCGAGTTGGGCGTGACCACCAAGGCCTCATCAATTTCTTCCGGTTCTCCGGTGATTGCCCCTGGGTCTGCCTCTGCCATGATAGAATCAAACGTAGGGCTCTGGTCTTCGTTGAGGAAATTTTGTTCTTCCAGGCTTTGCATGCTTGCAATAATCTTGGCTTTGATGGCTGCTACTTCGCCCTTTGGCCTCTTTGCACCACTTGCTTCCAGTTGTGCTAGCATCTGAGCAGCAGTTCGCATGTGGGTTGCAAGAGCAGAAAAGTCGGGCTGGTCGACGGCCTGGCTTGCTCGGTTCATGTTTGCAGGGGTTGTCATTCTTCTGCTGGGGATAGGACTGACTGACCTACTGATCTGCGAATCGGACGTCCGTGGTGTGGACATGGTGGCTACAGATGATAGGGTATTGGCTCCACTCGAGGACCTTGGTGCTGTCGCTTTGCTATTGGCTGCGGCAACAGGCATGGTCACCCGTGCTAGTCCTGAGGCGATATCTGTCTCATCCGTGTCCTTGATCAGTGAGGTGCTACTAAGATCACCTGTAACAGGCTCGAATACACTGTCTGATCCATTTGGTGGAGTGCGGTCGTATGATGCAAGGTAGTCGGCGTTCGTGATATCAAAAAGCCGCCGTCTTGAAGTGCCCTTTTCCAGCATAAGCTTTTCGAGGAGTTTCTGGTTTTGTTCTGTGTCTGGATCAAAATCAAAGTCTTCTTCCAGCACCTCTACCATGAGTAGATATGGCACTCGCTCCGCACTGTTGAGACTGGTAGCTTCAGCGGGATTTATCCGTACTATCCGATGGTGCTGGCTCTGCGAAGGAATTCCATCTTTCAGGGTCGGGGGTGATAATAGCGGTATGTCAACTTCAGCGGGTAGGTCTTGGGCTATCAACGCCAACTCTGCCCTGAGAGCACTCAATCGTGCAGGCTTCGGCACAACGACTAAACGATTTGAAATATCCTCGAGGGCGCTCAGAAATTGGGTTTCGTTCCGGAAATAATTGGATCGAAGTAGCCGAACTTTCTGTGCGCGGGTCAGTGCAGTGGGCGACAGAGGTCTTGATGGGTGCGCCGAATGTTTGCGAGGACCAAGATGGAGTGGACTCGGTCCTAGGCCAGCGGTTGCCGGGGGCGTAGGGAGGGGGGAGGTGGAGCCCGCATCTCGAAATTCTGGTAGCGAGGACGAGCTAAGGCGGGCTTCGGGGGTTACAGACAACAGCGACGGTCGTTGTGAGGCTGATGGCGCGCGCTGGGCAGGGGGCGCTCGAATAGCCAGTTTCCTCAAGTCCTTGGGGTCGCGGGGGCGCTGCGACGGTGACCGGCCTGTCCGTCCGTCCTCGGGATCTGAAAGTTGCTGTTGCTGGGTTGCCCTCTTTTGCTTGGTCCTCGGCGACCCCCCTGTGACCGTCTTGCTCCTCCCCACCTTGGCCGTCTGCATGTTATCGGAGATGATGTCCTCGACGGGCCTCGGCTTCCGCGCCTGCGCAATAGCCAGTGGCCCAGCATGGGCTGGTAGGAATGGTGCCGCTATGCTTGCAAGAACCAGGCTCGATAGGACACTGACGGGCAATACATTCTCCTTGATCTTCTCTCTCCGCGCGGGCTCGGCGGAGCCAAAGACGATGCGCTGGACGCGATTGTAGATTCTCCTGCAGGTTTTAAAAGCGACAGAATTTGGAGCGCTTGCGAGGTCATGGAGATATGTCTGGAAGAGCCAAAAGGTCTGTAGGGCATGAATTAGCACAAGAAGCACCAGACACGGTATCCGGAAGCCCCACCAGAAGCGCGCCGTTGACTGATTCCTCGCACAAGTCGATTATGAACTCCTCGAGGGCCATGGACTCATTGTCGATGCTGATAAGGAGGTGACATAGCCTGTGGTGCCCCGCGTATGTAAGCTAGCTGTTCATGCCGTCGGCGGGTTGTGGTGTGGCGCAGGCGACGTACTGCGGCAGGAAGAACTCGAGCTCCTCGTAGGCGAACTGGCGCAGCTTGGAACAGAGCACATAGTGGATTCCGACGTGGTCTGCATACCGGCTGTGTGCATTCGCATGCATGTGTCAGTAAACAGCAAGTGAGAGGGGAGGCAATCGGCGGCAGAGGGCCGCTGCGCTCGGAGGAGAGGTGGCCACTCACGCAAGGTATGCTACTGCGAGGCTCGGATCTTGATTGAAGTGCTCAGATTCTATAAAGCGCTCTAGCAGATTCCAACTCATCTGGGACGGCTCATTGGGGCACTGTATGGGTGGAGGGCGACGGCATGTGGTGAAATGCTCAAAAGGGTCTCATGTGGAAAGATGGGGCGCCGGACACAGCGGGCGGAGACGCCCTGCTCCGCCGCCCTAGTCGATTAGATTAAAATACTGTAACAATATCAGCGCCGCCTAAGAAAGTAAGCATGCATTGCTGTGCCACTTGGTAATGCTACCCACGTTTCTCCTCCGTGACAGCGCGTTTCTACAAGAGAGCGCTCGCCAGTCTCGTCTCGCTTTGGAAGACGTGTTCCGTACAGCGAGTAACGACGACTTAACCTCGTCCTCGTCAAACCAGCCACTCTCAGCTAAGTCACCACTAAAACCATGACGAAACATTATTCCATTGGCCCAAACAGATGCTATCGTAAAAGGAAAGAGGAATAAAGGAAGAAGAAAAAAAGTCTCCAAAACCACCGTATTGGCGACTGGTTAAATAGCGAGCTAACACATATATTCGACGCCAACCACTTGCAACGCCTTGCCATAGACCCGTTCAGCTGTGCCCCCGAACGCCCGTTATGCGGAGCCGCAAGCCGACTATCGTACACTGTGGGAAAAAGAAAAGCAATGCCAATAACTTAGTCCGCAGCGTGCAGGTCTACAAAAATATTGATGGCGGCAATGAGAACTTCGGCGAAAATCAGAATAATTACAATCCACTCGAGCAGTTCACCCTGTGCTCTTCGTTAGCCAAGCTGGTCTCCAAGAAATGGGTGGAAAAAGCCCAACTTACATGAGTTACAGTTAGCTGATCTTTCAGCACAGCAAGCAGATCACCAATGACGTTCAGCCTTTCAGTCAAGAGACTGACGCGCTGATCCATTTCTAAATAGCTTCTCACCGCCTGGTAGACCGGGTCCAGTTGTGGCTCTGCCCACATAAGCTCCGGCGCATCGAGAACAGATCCTTGCAAATGTATACTAATGCGGAGGATGAACAACTCTCCTATCTGCATGTTGATCTGTTTCTTGTTGAGGTTGATCTTTCCCGAGCTCGCAATCTCGGCTGGGATGTCCTTGGTTTCGTCAATCGTGTTGTCCACCAAGTCTTCGAATAGCGACGTCTTGACACTCTGAGACAGTCCGTGACTGATGGCGAGCTTGATCATGTAGTTTTTCTTGTCGCGCAGGCTGATGAAGTCGTTGTATATCCGGGCCTGGTATTCGCGTGTGTAGTAGAAATTAAATTCTTCCGTCTCAATCTCATCCTTGCCGAGCTTGTCCACCTCAAATTTTGCGATCTCCTTGAGGAATTTCTTCTCTTCTTGGAGCGTCATGCCCCATAAGACAACAGTTCCATATTCGAAAAGAAAGACCTCTGGTGTATGTACGCGCGTATCGAAGTCGGGTGTGTCCATTGGGGGATCGGAATCGGCATGAGTGATGGACGGACGTCTCTGGCTCACATCTTGCTCGTTGGTAGTATTGGGCGCATCACCGCCATCGTGTAAGTCGATGATTTCCTGTCTTCTCCGCTCATTCTCGTGTTCCATTTCAATCGCGCTGTCTGAGAACCTCCTCGGCCTTTCCTCTGCATAGTCACCTAATACGGCAGTACTGCTAATCTCCTCTGGGCCCTTCGTTGAACCGTAGCTATATGGCGAGTATATGCACTCATCAAAACGCTTGGGCAAGGCGCCCTTTGTCTTCTGCTTTCCCTTCAGAAACCGCATCATCTCGTCAAGTTTGTAGGAAGCAGCCGTGCAATACGCTGTTACTCTGGGCAACCGTTCTCTGTCTGCTTTTCCAAGCCTGGCGGCATCTCTCCTTGCGGTGGGGTCTTTGATGCGCGTGTATTGCACATATACGTCGCGTCCACTCTCCTCGTCTTCGGCTTCATCGGCAGCCGGATCGGGGAGGAGCTTCAGTTTCTGTGCAGTCCTCGTCGTTCTTTGCGGACCAATCTTGGGCACCGGCGCCGGAGGCATCCGAGCAGGAGCGCCTGAACTGTTTCTCCTCCGCAGCTTGCTGTTCAAGGTCGACAGCATTGGCTGCCCGCCTTGGGTCGTGGCAGCATGACCCGAAGAGGACGCGCCGTAGGATAACGAGCGAGGCGACGAGGGTTTGGGACTGGTGGACACGACGGTCGGGTTGAAAGTGACGGTGCGCTGGGGTTTATGGGATGTTGCTCGACTTGAGCTCGACATTGACGACACCAAAGGGGTCGTTTCCGTAGCTTGCGATGCCATGGCGGGCTATGTGTTTGTGTTTCACGTCAAATTGGTGGTCAGTAGTGGAAGAGCGAATTGTGACGGAAGACGACAACGGTGCAATGGCAGATTGCGGGTGTCGGCAGCGCCAAAATGACGGTGGCAGACGCGGAAACTGCTGCTTCACTGAGACTTTGAAGCCATGACGTTGTAAGGATCTTAGCTTTCGCCTAACGGCACGTACGGGGCCCACGTGCAAGTGAACGACCGCTACATGCAGGACCGTTGATAAGAACCAACAGGATCCCGGACGCCATCTTGAACGCTCTGTGGCTTTGCTTATGTCCAATGTTTCAATGCGCCTGCCATGAATCCAGAGCAAGCAGGTCGTCATCATCACCGTCCCCGCGTCTGCACGAGCATCGCGCAATGACACGCGTCGGCTCGAAGTGGTCAAGTATGATTGCAAATGGCCTGCAGTTTACAGCAATAGGCCTTTGCCATGTTTTGCTTTCCGAAGCAGAGCCGCATCGAGTTCGCGCAACACACGCACATAAGTATTACAAGACTAGGTGTGTGCGATACATAAAAACTATCTTTCGAGTACAATACATGAACGCAAGTTACAACTCCGTGATCTCAGACTCAGTCTTAAGGCCACCGACATTACCATCCTTTGATACAACAACCCAGTCTTGTTCGGACTTGGCCACCTTGGCCTCATTACCTTGCTGAGCAACACCAACCTCACCGAGTACATAGCGCCCAAAGTACAAAAGCGCATCCAACATCTCCTCTCCCGTTGGGAGAATGTTCTCCTTGGGTAGCAAGAACCCATAACTGCCTGTGTCTCTCAGCTTGACCTGGTAAGAATATTTTACTTTCATCTCATGATAGAAGAAGTCAAGTGCGCTACCACCAGCCGACTCAATGCGTGGGAAGATTTTCTTCTTTTCGTTGAAGAGCGCTACATTGCCTTCGCATGCAGATGTCACCTTGTATGTCTGACCTTTCCGGGAGACGCGGATAGCCTTGGCCAGGCCCATGGCGAGCTCCTCGAGGTCCTCAATGGCAGGTGGCTCTTCATGGCACGAGTAGCTATACGGATACAGAATCTGTTGTGAGTATGAGTGCAGGTCCAGGAAGCCCACAAACTCGACATTGTTGTTTTCAGTCTCATTTCTCGCCCATGCGGCAAAACGTGCGGATTCCACGCCTTCGAATGGTGCATCACCAGAGAAAGATTCACTGCAGGGGCTTGACTGTACCGATTCACTGTCCCACATGTACGGGTAGCTGCGATCGAGATCTACGCCGTTGCAGAAACGCAGTCTGGTGGGTTGGCGATTCTTGCGCCACAAACGGTCCGTCTCCCACGTGAAGACGTAGCCGTCTGGGTTCAAGGTTGGGACGAATACAAAGTCGAATTCCTCCAGCAGGCGCGTCATGTCGCGGTCCTTTCCGTAGGCATTGATGAAGCTCCAGGCCAGGTAGTTGACTGTGCTAGTCGATATCCACTCACGAGCATGTATACCGCCTGTGACGAGGATGGTCTTTCTCGGCTGCGATGGCTCTTCGTCGTTGGTGGGGTGCACGCCAACACGCAGGGCGGGCATTTCGCGGCCTTGATAGCTGACGCCAACATTGATGCGGCGGACGTGGGTAGTAAACATGGAGGCCATGAGGCTCATCCACGGATTGATGACGGACAGGGGCTGGTAGTCCTGGAAGAAGGCATGGCCTTTGCCGGCCCGTGGCGACGGGCGAAGATTCGGGGAAAATCGGTCATTATGGTGAGATGGGGCAGAGGCGGGGGATGGGTATGAATTGGAGATTGCCTGTGCGAGCCCCAGGCCCTGTAGCAGTGGCTCGTGGGCATGGTGGAGCGATGGCGGGAGCAGGTTGAGAAGGGAAGGCAGGACGTCCTTTGCAATGCGCACATCGGCCCAGTCCTGATTAAATTCCCAAACATCGAGGAAAAGGATGTCAGCGGCCTTTGCCAACGCGGCGGCCTCATCGGCGGTGCGGATCTTGAATCTCAACACAATGTCGTCACCATACTGGGCGGCCAGGCCAGCGCCCAGTGGACTGGCTACGGCAGGAGTTTGGTGGTCGCCATGTAGGCGCTTCTGGTCGGCGGGCAGGGCCCATATCCTACGGATGATGGCGTCGGACAGGCGGCGCCATGGTCGTGGTGACGCGTTGTGGGCCGAGGCGTAGGTGCCTTCGTTATCGTACTGGAGCGGCGATGTCGTATCGTGCGGGGCGGCGAGGGCAAAAGAAGGCGAGAGGCTCAGCAGGCTCAGCACAGCAAGCGTAGGCCGGCGCATGGCGAGAGAGCAGTGTCGCTGGCCAGGCTACGAGCTGCTCGGGGTGACGTCGCGTTGGGCGGACAAAAGAAGGGTGTCTAGTGGTCTAGTGTCGATGTAGTGTCTAGCCCTGCCGGTTGGGATGCCGGGGCAGAACGTGGCAGATGTGGCTGAGGGCGGATCGGTGTGGCTTGCGCGTGTGCATTTGTGCGTGCGTGTGTGGCTGGTGCCGGCGGCCTCTCCACCGCGCGCTGCACAAAGAGTACCAGTGCGCCCGCCAGTGCCTGGAGACAGCGGACGCCCTCCGACCGGGCACCTCTTCGTCCACGCACCCCTATACAGTTGACTTGCCTACAGTTCCAGAAAAAAAAGCCCGCTCCGGTGACGTCGGCTGCCCCTCTGCCCCAGTCCGGCTACGCGTGCATCCATCGTGCCCAGTCTCTGACCCGCCCATCCCAGCATCGCTCCCTCTCACTCAGCCTTACCGCACTGCTGCTCGCCCCTACACAAGCCAACACGTCCCCCGTAAACACTCGTCCACGTCCACGTCCACGGCCACGTCCACGGCCACGGCCACGCCCCCTGCCTGCCTCCCTCTCTGCTGTGCCATGTGCCGCATCGTGACGCAATTCCTGCCTTCATGAGCTGCTAGTCGGCGCGAGCAGCCATGCCTCTGCGCTCTCTCCGCCCGAACCGTAGCGAACGAGACCTCAAGCGGCGGAGCACCCTCGACCCCGCAGGCCTCTTCAGGCGCGCCGACAAGGACTCGCACTTTGCAAAGTCCACCGACAACCTCGACTCGACTCGCATCGCCGCCTCGGAAGATGGCTACCGCCCACCTTCGTCCGACATGGCGCGGCCCTCAACCGGCCACGACGCTGACTCCCCACCTTCTCCGCCTGTACAGGAGTACACGCCCAACACCAGACGCTTCAGTCTGATGCGCTTCCGCCATGCCTCGGACTCGCAGCTCTCCGCCAGGGCAAAGGAGCAGGCCGGCAGCCATGACCATGACCAGGACGACGCTCCACCCGTCCCTGCTGTGCCTGTAACCCCCGCGAGTATGTACCAGTACCGCCAGTCTTCGCATGTCCAGTACTGACGTAGAACTCGCAATAGCGCCCGCCATCATCACCACTGCACCCACAGTAGCCGACCACGAAGACCATGCCAAGCCCACGCCCACGCCCAAGAGGAGCCGCATGCAGCAACTTGCGCTGCGACGACGCTCCTTCGACCCTAGCCTAGCCGACAAGCCCACCACGTTGCGCAAGTCCATGGAGAGGAAGCGGCGACCCCTCGGCCTTGGAAAGGGCAATGGCAATGTTCACGACGACCAAAACGAGCACCCGCTACCATGCAGGCAGCGCCTTCCAGATGTGCTTGCCGACCCACGTGAATCAGTCGAAAGCACAAACTCCTTGGCCCCTCCTGTTACCAGAGCATCCGAATCCTCCAAGTCAGACGGAAGCTCCGGCGGCCACGTCTCCTTCGAAAACCCCAAACGACCCAGCCACCCGACCCGGACGGGTACCGGCCGTTTCACCCTTGGCCGCCGGAAGCAACGGGCATCGTTATTTCCCCTCCCCATGAAGGTCGAGCCTCCACAGTTCCCCGACACCGCACCTGCCACCCCACGTGCCTCGACCGGCGCAAGGAGTTCGGCCTCGAATCAACACTCACCACCAGGAAGTCCGCCGCTGACTGCGCGCCGTGTCGACCATGGGAACTCAGGTGCACAAACGCCGCCAATCCCTCTTGCATCGCAAGTTGCTCTAGCTGCTGGTGCTTTGAATTTGGCCTCACCCGGTTCAGGCACTCTCCTTCGCAACGATTCGTACAGATCATCTCGCTCGGCCCACTCTTCGGGAAACAACAACGGTGTTGCTCACTTAGGGCTTCGAGGGCGCTCGTCGACAATGGGATCGTTGGACGCGCGATCCGAGGACGCTGGATCACCCACGCCACCCGGAGGTCCCAGTGGCAGGACTTCAATATCGACTGCTGGAAGAAGTAGTTTCAGCAATCTTTTTGGCCTCGGATCGAGATTTCGTCAGAACTCTGAGCCACATTCGCCCCGACATGGCGCATCTGCTCACGGCTTCTTAGGAAACTCTGCCCTGTCATCTCATCAAAACTCAATGAACATTAGCCGAGAAACATTGCTCTTACCGGAGCGCGAAGAGGGCGAGACCCCAGGAAGATATCTGGAACGAATCGAAGCAAACAATTTTGACAAAAGCGTCGTCGCCAGCTACCTGAGCAAGACTGATGACCCCTTTTTGCTTGCGGTATTGCGAAGTTACATGCGGAAGTTCGCTTTCTTCGGCGATCCCATTGACATGGCCATTCGCAAGTTGCTCATGCAGGTCGAGCTGCCCAGAGAAGCGCAGCAGATTGACCGTGTTCTTCAGGGCTTCGCTGACCGCTATCATGAGTGCAACCCCGGCATTTATATCAATACAGGTAATGTCATTCTGCCCATGAGACATGTACACGCTTCTGACGCACCATAGACAAAGCATACTTTATATCCTTCTCCATCATCATTCTCCACACTGACGTCTTCAACAAAAATAACAAAAGAAAAATGCAGAGGCCAGACTACATCAAGAATTCGTCTTGTGAAGGCGTATCAGCCGATGTCTTGGGCTGCTTCTACGACAACATTGTCTACACCCCTTTTATCCATATTGACGATGAGGTTGACCTGAAGAATATCACTTCGAAGAAAAGTAAGAGGACAGCTGTACTCAAGGGGCCAATGAATGATCCCACGAGAAAGGCGGCGAAAGAGCCCATCGATCCGTACACGTTGATTTTCGAGGGTAAGCTCGACGCCCTTCGTCCCACTATTCGAGATGTGATGCAATTGGACGACCCCTACAACTACACCGGGACCGCGGCAACACTAGATACTAAGAACATCTACAAGCTATTTTCAAGGTACGGCGTAATCCAGATTGTGTCTTCCAGATCAAGACCGGAGGCTTTCATGTCAGAAGCAGCCCAGGAAAACCCGCTCGGTACCTCTGTTGGAATTGTAGAAATGCCTGTGACCAAGGTTGGAATCCTATGGCGAAAAGACACGAAAAAGAAGAAGGCACGCTCGCCATGGCAAGAATGGGGTGCTGTGCTCACACGATCGGGATTATCCTTGTTCCGGAATTCTACTTGGACAAGAAGCTTAATGAGCCAACATGAGCAACATCTGAAACGCGGCGAAGCCGGCCCTGTAGTGTTCCAGCCAGCCCTACCAGACTTCAAACAAGATCACATCATACCGATGGATGGTGCTGTTGCACTGGTCGACAACACTTATAAGAAACATAAGCATGCCTTCGTCATGTTTTCAAAGGCCGGGGAGGAAACGTTTTTAGCTGATAGCGAGAATGATTTGAATGAGTGGCTGGGTGTGCTGAACTATACTGCCGCATTCGAGACGCTTGGCGTTCGCTCCAGAGGCATGATCGGTGGCTTGTACGAAGGGCAGAGAAATCGGGGCATGAGGCGTCTAGAGTCTTCGCATTCCACCCGGACGATACCAACAAGCACTGGCGAGGTGACGGTCCAAAGCGGAAAGGTTGACAGCCAGTTTGCACAGCAGATGATGAACGCCCGGAAAGACCTCATGCAGGTGCGCATATCCGAATCCGAGGACAAGCTGACCTCGGCTATCAAAGAGTTGGAAGCACGCTTGAGAGATGCGAGACATCTTCAGATTCTCGCGCCTATTCAACCAAAGACGAGGGAGCTTATTATACATGCTGCAGGGCGTTTGTCAGCTAAGTTGAAGTGGACCCGTATTGAGATTTGGCGGATGAAGTGCCACCGTGACATCTTGGCCCAGGAACTCGAAGATGAAAGGCAAGGGGGTATCGACAGACAAGCACAGATCGACCGACCTTCAGAAGTCCATCAGCCACAGATATCCCCTCAGCAATCTCACCGAGGCTCCAAAGTCAACAGTCTGGCAAGGCTGACTTCGAAGACTAGCTCACTTACCAGCGGAAACAAGCCGCCCCCGTTGTCTCCGGGCTTGTCGGGCCGGCCAGGGACCAAGTCCTCCAGGGAAACAGAATTTGGTGGGGATGAAACGTTCAAGACACCACCAGAAACATCTCGGCAATCCAGTCCTAACGATCCGTCTGCTCACTTCCACATAGCTCCAATATCAATGAGCCCCACGACATCGGAGCGCCGAAGTTCATTTGCAAGCTCTTCTGCGCGATCGCCGTCTTATGTCGCTGATCACCGGCCTTCTACATCGACCACAGGTGATGGCACAGCGGATTCGGATTCGGAGTCTGACTCTGAGAACGGGTCACAGTATGCCACTCCACCCCCTGGCGAGGCGGAAGAGCTGAACTTCAAGCTACCCGAGGCATCACCAACGGACACTACTCGACCAGAGACTGGCATTGAACCCGACAGCGAACAAGCACTTGCCGCTCTGGCAGGTTCGCCTAGGTCGCATACTCGACAAAAAAGAAGCTTACACCGCACTCTTCGAGAGTCGCGTGGTAGCTCATCACACCGTCGTGGTCATAAGAGCAGAGACTCTGCATCTACGATTACCAGTGACACGACGGAAAGTGAGGGGCTGGCACGTGGCAAGGGCAGCTTCACTGTCCATGGCAAAAAAGCATCTGTTATCCAGTTTGGTTCTGACTGGCAGAATATGACGGCAGAAGAGCGACTGAAGACCAAGAAGCAGCTCCAAGAAGCAGCCGAAGCCGCATGCACCGATGAAAGAGACGGTAGTGTTGCTAGTGGTACTGCAGCAATTCCATGGTCTCCAGGAAGCGACAACATCGACCCCTTTGCTGTTCGGAAGCTATCGGTAGACACGGCAAAGCAGCGACATGTCTCATCTCAAACGATAACCCCTGCGAGCTTCCGTGAGGCATTCAAGATTGACGGATCCGACTCGGACAGCGCAGGTTCAGACATGAGTGATATTGCGGAAGAGTCGACGCCGGGCCAACAAGCGCCTGGTGATCAGCATGCTACAACAGCCAAGAGCCCCCTTGCTGAGCATGTCGAGCGGCGCCCAAAGAGTCCCATGACCACTCCAGCTTAGCTTGCATAACTTCGTACCTTGCTGCATTCTTTTGGATTTCAAAAGTGGATTTATAGCATGTTAGCGCCGCTTAAGCGGATACACTTTTTTTTTCTCTTTCTTTTGTCAACTTTATGTACTTTTTCCAAGGGCTCATATGCAGCTTTACATGTAGCATGGCGTACTCAGGCACCGGACTGAAAACGCAGCATGGGGCGCGTTACTTGTATAGACGGTGTTTTCTCGAGCACATGGCCTATTGACGCCAACCGAGAGTTAGGATAGTGCGCATGACTGATACCAGGGCGAACGCCACGGTGTTTTGGCGGAGATTCCGTGTAGTAGTAGTGAAGCAGAATTGACTAGTCGCCCGATATGCCGTGCATGGAATGGATAATCAAGGCTGGGTGCGAGTGTGTGGATTGATGCACAAAAGTGCACAGTGGTAGGGACATGGCAGTGGGTGTGCGGGATAGTTCTTGGTCCACGTGCTCCCCCGCATTGGACTAGATTGTACCTATGCATATGTATGTACACAGATTACAAAGCCACACCTCCTTCCTGCCCCTACCCTAAGCGACCACGTAATTTGCCACAGAAACAGGAGCATACATGCAATCCTCCTTCTTTGTGATTTCCCGCCTGGCCTCCTACAGCAGTAACACAGGCTAAATCACATGAGGATCTGCGGCATTGGGCAACCACTGCAAACTCCTTGCCGCCTCCCCCTTTCTCCTCTGAAGTATTCGGCCACCGAGGCACACAAGTTTCGCATGCCCGAAATGCGTGCCTGTTTTCCGCGAAATCCAAGCACAGCAGGCCTCGTGATTGGACCGTGTTCCGAACTTGCTCGGGGCAGGGTACACAATCGGGGTATAGTGGGGGCTAATAAGCGAATCGACGACGTGGGTAGTCCGTCTGCTCAAACCCCAAGTGTCGCAAGCCAAACGTCAAGGTCGTGTCACCGCCTGGATGATACAGGGACGCTGTGGGGTAGGTTGCCTTGTTATCCGTTTTGCGCCTGGGCAATAACATCTTCGTGATAGGACTGCGAGGCGTTTATATAAAAGGACATGGTAATGCTGTCGCTGATCACTTACTTTCTACAGTGTTTTACAGTCACTTCGTTTCTCTTTCTCTCTCTCTCTTCATTCAGTCGCTACACTCCCCCCTCTGGCTAGGGTCTTGGCTTCCATTCTTTAAATCATAATCTCTTTTATTTTATTTTGGTCCCCACGATCAAAAAAAAAACTCTCTCCCATATACTTTATTTAAACTCCTTTACGACATTTTGCTTTCGTTGGTTCGCCAAGGACAAAAGAAAAATGTACACCAACGCCCTTACTGCACTTGCGCTCTTGGGCAGCCTCGCCAGCGCCCTGCCTGCAGCGAATGTGAGCGCGCGCCAAAACAAACCCTGCTTCGTCATCGGCAACGAGCAGCTCCCCGCCGAGACGAGCGCAATCGTCGAGCAAATCCAAGGCAGCGTCACGTGCAACAACAACGCCAAAACCATCGACAACATGCCCGACGTCACCTCTGGCAGCCAGACCTTTTCCAAAATCAACTTTGCCTCGTCGGGCCAGGGCCCCCTCGCCTTCTCCCTCGGCCTCTTCGAAACCGCAAGCCCGCTCGCAGAATCCAACCTCGAGGCCTTCCAAGACGCCCTCGACGTCTACCACGCCACCGAAGCCGGGCTGCGCAGCGAGGGCAGCGCCCAGGTCAACGCCATCAAGGTGCCCAAGTTCTTCCTCCAAATGCAGATTTCGAGGATTCAAACTGCGCTCGGCAAGGCGCCTACGGCCCCCGGTCTCCAGGTGGATCATCTGAGGGACAAGATCAACCAGGCGGCCGGGCGCGAGAGCCAGAATCTCAAGGACCAGGTCACGCAGTTGGCGACGCAGTTGCAGTAGGCGCGTGTGCATAGGGATGGGCGAGTGGGAAGAGAGATTGGTTTTATCACTATTATTACATACTTTTATTATTTCTGAATAGGGAGAGGAGAGAGAGAGATTAGTAACACGATGTTTTATACCCACCCTTGTTTCTCCTGTTTTTTTCATGAGCGATGCCTTGTTTACTAGTGCTACGTTGGACAAGGGGGGG